>JAUEJL010081223.1:0-15249 GCA_032274825.1 Drosophyllum lusitanicum
AAGTAATCCAGCTACAACCGGCTGATTACCACTCACGTTAAGGCACGGCGGTTCTGCAGAACCTACGATCCGGAATGCCTCCCGAATCACCGTTAAATCCCGAATTATGACCGAAGTCCTCGTGGGATCCAACTACAAAGTTGACCTTAACCATGCGTCAGATAGTCTGCAGACAGTGCACATACATTCATACATACATAAGATCCATTAAGGATCAATTATCATCATCTAATCATATATCGTACATTCATTCAGTCATTCATTCGTACAAATCATCAATAATAACTAAGCGGTTCCAATTTGGACCCGCTGGCATGCACCTAATACACATCTTAACATCACTCAGGACATACACTTACCTCCTTGAGCATACCTGCATAAACAAGTTAGACATACATAATACGATCATGTATAAGTAATCAGTAGTCATCTAGCATACAAGTCTTACTCTACTGAGTCTCATGAAAGTAGGCACTCACCTGAGTAACTTACGACGTACAGGTACTTTGGTTCTGACCTTACTAATACAACTTCACCTAAAATATCATTACGTACATCAATCATCTAGACATACACAATAGGACTACAAAACAAACATAGGAACTTAACTTTGGACTTAGCACAAATCCGCCAAAACTGTCGGATTTGGGGAAATCCGATAGTCCCTGCGGATTTGAGAAATCCGACACACATGCATGGAATCCGACATTCATCTGGCGGATTCCAACACTTGGGAATCCAACATGCATACGGAATCCGACACTTGCGGATTCCGACACATAGAAGGAAATCCGATAGAGAATCCGACAAACATGCGGATTTCAATAACAGCGGATTCCGACACCTTCATAGGTCTCGGAATCCGACACCTTGCAACCTGCAATTCCGACATCTCCTTAAACCATTCAAAGGATTGCATATTTGTTGGTTTTACACCCAGAACACTTTAGAACTTCATGCTCTATTCGTACAATCATCTTAAACACATCAAATCCAAACAAGAACACCAAACATGCTAAACCCACTTCCAAAGTAAGCTTTTCATGTTCTTTAATGGATGTTCTTGCATGAACTTGTGTTTCTAATCATAACAAACATGTATCTATTCTTCCAACATGTTTAAATCCAGATTACTAACCTTTATAGATCAACAACGGCTGCTTCTTCTTTTCTTCTTCAAAAACCGAGAGCAGAGAAGTGTGTGTGTTTGTAGGTGTATCAACTTTCCAACTTTGACTTTACAAGTCAAGTTTACACACACATGCTCACATATACACACACACATTCCAGAGGCGGTTTGCCTCTGGACTTGTTTTCTTATTTTTATTTCTTTTTCTTTACTTATATAATTAGCACACATATATATATACTTAATATATACACACATACTTAAAAACACATAACATACATATATTCAATCAATCTTAATATTCCAAGTACATACAAATAAAACACTCTCCTATTATAATAACTACACACGCGTACATAACATTTACAACTAGGCCCAAGTTTAGGATGTTACAACAAGATTTCTCCATTAGGTACTAATCTTGTATTAAACTTTTAAAGAGTGTTAGGTGTAGTATTAGCATTTCTTTAGGTGCAAAACCCACGATGAATTTGACTTGGCAACAAAAATTGATGTCGACTGTAAGATGAAAAACCTGATCAAATTGCGAAGTGAATCTATGAAATGGAGTGTAAGAGATGAAGGTTCGACTGGAGCAGTTTGATTATGCCATCGTCCTCCTAATAATATGAAAGGCTTTCAGATACGTATGGGGAAGAAGGAGATCATGATACTGATTATAGGAGGGAATTCAAATGTGTATTTTTGTAATTTTAGTAAGAAATCAATTTAAGATAATGTTTATTTTTGTTTTTTAGATTTTAAAAAGATTTATAATTATTAAATTAAGTGTTTGGGTATATTTGTGAGTTTATAGGTTTTGTAAGGATATGTATGTAATTCCAAAGTTTACAAGTATATATACGTAATTAGGGAAGTTTGTAAGGATATAAACGAAATCATCTTTAGTTATTTTATTATTTTACTCGTTTAAGTATTTATAAGTGTAGAAACATGTAACATAGATGTTTCTAGTAGCACACGTCTTTTTCTTGTAACAAATAGGGTAAAGTGTACTAAAATGTAAGAAACTTTGTTAAATACTATATATAATAGACTTGTTTTTATCTTAAATAATACAACAAACTTTTTTAAAATATTACATGCAACATGTAACTTAAACTCAAAATCAATGGTAGACATTTATGTGTTCTTCACGATGAGCACCCCCATCGATTAAGAACTAGCATATTCGAGGATTAAGATGAACACCCATGTTATGTTAATGTGGTGAAAGCAAATACCACTTGATATGAGAGTGGTCACAATTTGAAATGGAAATCAAACACATATGGAGGCTGGCATGTGATTGTAGGGTGGAGCCAAAGCGCTCTATTTTATTTTTATTTATTTAATTTGGTTTTGATTGTTAGTTAGGTGGTGGGAGAGTAAAAATAATGTGAGTCCTAAAATTTGGTGTGTTGTAAAAGTGGCTTGAATTGATCACTATTGTACTAAGTGGGGGTTAAACAATGGAAGAAAAAAAAGATGGTGTGGTGATGTGGTGGTAGTGGTGAGCTGTCACTACTTCTGAGACTCTTAAAGCATTTCTAAGTTCTAACCCTCGTACCCTATTCACATGCAATGTCAGTTTTTCACTCCACCACTTAGCTTACTACTCAGTTCGTAGTTGTCACTTTCTATCACACTAAATTTTGAAACTCATCTAAAACCCACTAAGTAATCACAAATCAAATAAAGAAGAAGACATAGACAAAGATGAACTACAACCTGCCCGACATATTTCCCCACCACACACATACACACTCCATACGTAGTGCATACCACTCCCCATCACCCCCACACTGTGATGTAGTGGCAACCTCCACCCCTTCCAACCCTACCCATTGTGACTACTCTTAAAGGTATGAATATTTTGAAGTAAAACTTCAAGAACAGGAAGAATGTAAGAAACAAATCACATTCGGAATAATCAAGTTTGTACACAAAATCATATACTTTTATAAACTTAGACACAAATTGATCACAACCTTGAACAAAATCAAACTCAAAATCAGATGTGTGATACATATCGATTCACACATGTAACTCTCAGATTAACAAGAACACCAGAAACATTAAATCACATTGGCTATGCAAACAAGAACCCCTAAATCAATATTAAATCATCTACTAGAACATAAGAAACCATATATTTGTTCTAGCCAATGTCGTTCTTAAAACTTTCCAAGTGATCTTGAAGCTTTCAGTTTGTACATTATGAAGGTGCTTCAGTTGGATATGAGTGTAACATCCTGAAATAGGCCTAGTTGTACCCTATACTTGCAGGGTTGTATTTTTGTAAACTAAATAAGAATTTCAAGTTTTAAAGATGTAGAAATGTTATTATTATAAAATAAGGTGTTGAGTAAAAGTTGAGAAAATGAATAAAATTTATGAATTATTAAATTGTTTAAAATAATGGTTCCGAATATATCCTCGTTGGGATTTATAGATATCTTATGGATAAGTTGTAAGTCGGTTAGAGGAGCGAGATACCTGCATTTGAGATAATTACTCATTTGAGTCGGCAACCTATTTCTTCTCTCTTCCCCTTATACTATTTCACACACACACACACACACACTCTCTCTCTCTCTCTCTCTTCTAATTGTTTGTCTGGAAGGAAGTTCTCATAAGGAAATCCTCAATTCATATTCTAATATCTGAAATTAAGCCTCTTTGTGATTCAAGTAACCTATTCCGTCATATTCTTCATCAATTGTAAGTGTTCTTCATCTTGCATTCTTGTTCTTGAAGGTTTTGTTGGTCAAATGCGTTTTTGGAATCAAACCTTGAATTTAGAAGTTGTAATCGATGAAAATGATGTTATTTGATGTTATAAAGTCTCTTATGATCATACTAAATGATTTGAAACATCTGGAAATGAGTTTGAGGTGTTTTGGAATGTTTCCCCCAAAGACAGAGTCTGAAATTGCGAACCAGAACTGTGCTCAAGGGCTTATAGCCGTAAGGGTTACGGGTTACAACCATAAGTGGTTTACAACCGTAAGGGTTACAACTTACAGCCATAAGCGGCTTACAACCATAAAGGTTACCACTTACAGCCATAACTAGGAGGTTGGAATTACAGCCATAATATGAAAACCAACGACAGCCGTAATAGTAGCCGTAAGGCCTTAAGGCCGTTGTGTGGGTAGGTTATGGCCGTTGTGTGGGTAGGTTATGGTCGTAATAAGTGTTGTTTAGTCATATATTATGATTTAAGCATAGTTAAAGCTATACATTAATACCCACTGTTACCAGAGGTTCACCAGGACCTAACGGAGTATATCTAGTTGCTCACTGACTAAGCTTGGACTTGAGGTGAGTACCGATTTAACCATTAATCGTTACATAGTACTTATGGAATTGTTGATTGGCATTAGTTATGTATGAAACCTAATGGTTTATGATTATATGTGTGACCAAGATAGTTATTCTGAGTATGACCAATGGAAAGCTAATTTGACCCACTTATGGGGTGAATGGCACGAACATGAACTAGTGTTGAAAATTAGTTAACAAATGACCAATAACAAGAAAGATGGATATTTAAGATAAATAAATTATGCTCCCAATAATAATAAGAAGCTAATGTTACCTATAATAGTATGATATCCAATTGAATGATCAAGTATTAATAATCCAAGAATATATGCTTAAAGCAATATAAAGCATAGATGCTAATGAAGTGTAGGAAAGTGACTCATGAGATACTTTAGACTTGTGTGTACACAATGCCTGCTATGTTTAAGATCATGATGTTATGATGTAGTTATGATGCTTATGTCGACTAGGTTCACAATGATAGTAAACGAATACACGTTGTATGATTTATGCATTGATTTTATGCCATGGCAAGGTTATACTCGTGTATTCTACTCATTATGTATGAGTAGAAGTTATTGATGTGTTTATGAACACATGCATGCTATTGGATCCTGATTGGATCATCTATGTGTATGTAATATGTTCGGACATTTATAGACTGTTTTACAGTTGTACGGTTGAGGTCAGCTGATATGGTTTGATCCCGGTAGATCCTTCGGGTTGGGGTAACTATATAAATGGGTTCCGGTAGATCCTATGGGTCGGGATTAAAGATCCTGGGGGACTTATGGGTCGAAATCAACAAGGTTATGCAGGACCGTTGTTCCTTGAAGCAAAAGGAAACCAACTACCCGCTAAACCCGAGGGAGCCGTTGGCTTTATAACGATGCTTGGTGGATCGCTACCCGCACACCCAGCAGCATGGTTTGGTGTGCTTGATTCCCCAGTTAGGTTCGTTGAGTTGGATTTGCAATCTTGCAAGATACAATGCCTACTGATCATATCAGCACACCATAATGTGACAAGATAACACTGTTTGTGTTATCATATGACACTTTATGTGCTATGTAAGGTTTATGGTTATGTTTGTGCTCATTAGCTTTTAAAGCTAACCCCCTTCTAGTTTGTATGCTTTTGCAAATGTTTATGTTTGGCAGTGCCAGGGGTTAATTTTGTGGTGCGGGGACACTTGTTATTCGTTAACAGGTATGATGATCGGTCGGTATTGATGTTGGTAACACCCATGTGTAAATTGAAAACCCGGTTCGGTTGTTTTAATAAAGAAATACTTTGACAAGACTTCCGCTGTTTGTTTATCAAATTGAAATACGTTTGAGTTATAAGATTTGAAAAGTTAAAGTTCGATTGGAAAATCGCGGTGTTACACGAGCAAGAACCTTCAAGAGCCTAAAAGAAAGAAAGATAGGACGTTTACATTTTGTTGTAGGTAAATTACATGGGGTGTAACATTTTTTAAAGTTTGTTGTATTATCTAAGACAAAAGAAGTTCATTGCATAAAATTATACTTCAGACAAAGTTCAGTGCATTGGGGTACACATCTCACAAAATATAATGTTTTTTTCTATTTAAATACATAAAATATAAAAATTTCAAAAATTAATAATTTAAATACATAAATTATAATAATTGAAAAAAAACTAAAATATAATAGGAGTAAAACTTTGCTTAAGCTATATATTTTAAAGCACATAAAATATAATAATCTACACAAACATATTAACTAAAAAACTTTTAATATAACCAATCATTTTACAATAGTCTTAAACTATTAAACTTATATCTTAAGAATTCATCATCCTTTTCATAAGTGTTATGAATTAACTAATTTCTAGTGAAGCTTTTACTTCACAGTGGAGACATATATTTTTCCTTTTATGTTTGTACTGCTTAAGATATCCGATCTTACACAACTACTATTTTCACTTTTCTAAATTTAAAAATTTATTTACAACCTAATACTTTAAGATAACAATATATTTTGAGAAATACTTTTTAATTAATTCTCATGACATTTATTACCAAGCTTAAAATGTTCAATATAAACTTCATTTGACGTCCAATATTAACATCTATACAAGTCATTAAACTCTTTTATCTTGTAACACCCTCGGAACAAACAATCAGGGGCGGACCCAAGCTTGTGTCGGTGGTGGCACTAGACACCAGCCAATTTTGTTCGCGTAGTGTAAATTTCGATATCACGTAGTGTAAATTCTAATTTTTTCGAGGCAGCGCAACACTTATTTCAAATCCTAAGTCCGGTGCTACTACCCGTTTCAAATTCTGGGTCCGCCCCCGCAAACAATCAGAGTACCAAAAGAAAATTTGTGCAAGTAGACAACATATTTGGAAAGGAAAGACAAGTTTACATATAGATTTCTGTGTTCGACGGGTATTGTTCGTATCCAATTAGAAGATTATATCGAAAGAGATTATCGTTCTCAACTTATCTATGAATACAATAACACCACACGTACACCTCTATTGACATCTTCGGGCACATCGATCTCTTGAAAGAATGATCAGGTGATATCCGCATGCCTCTAGTTTTATTCGGCTAATCGATTGTGAAGGGCAAAGTAGGAATTTCCATTGTCAATGTTAGTAACTTGTTATTTAGTAAGTCGTCAATGAGACACCGTTACTTTTCACCTTTGGATCGTATGTTGATTTATGAGTTGTAATGAGTGTGATCTCAAGCTACAATCATGCATCTGCTTTAATTAAAATGTGTCAATTCTTGAATTGAGGAGACAAGAATTTATATACAGTTATATATATACCAGACTGCAGGCTCTTTGTGTCAATTCTTGAATTGATGATACAATAATTTATAAAAGTTGAAAATTTTGTTTGAATTGGAGAAGTTTAGTGGAATATATTCGTAATTATCGCGAGAATCAATCTTAGTCATTCATTTGGTAAGTGAAATTCATGGATGAAGAGCGTGGGGATAGAGCGTGGCAAGGTGCATGAGATGGATTAATGAGTGGGTGATGGAATTGAAGGAGGGGGAATTGGACGGCTAAGATTGATTCTCGCGATTCTCTCAATAAAAATGGTTCTAAATAAACTTTTCCCTATGTTGATAACTCCATATTTAACATTTTAATTAATAAATTCTTACCTCCAAGAGTGTCAAAGTGGAGAACATATCCTTGCACTCATAAAGCAAAGAACATTCAGTTTTCATTGCTATTGCAAGTTCAGACGCCAATGTATTTACATGCTCCACCTATATAGAAATTGATAAATCAAAGACAAATTATGGAAGATGAAGTTTAAAAAGATGAGAGATTTTCTTATAAGTGGAAAATGATGTTTTAAAAATAACGTATTTCACCTTATCTACTAAAGAACATATCGAGTCTGTCATTGTTTGCATCACATCAATAGCTGACCTAATTGCGTCTTTCAAATTTTGAACATCTGCCTGTGAAATATATCAATAAATGACATATTTTTTTTGGGAGATGATTTGCACACAATAAAATGTATATGTTTGGACCAAAATATTGTGGATAAGAAAAGTATATCACAAGTTTGTAAGGTCAAAAATGTCATGATCGTTATGTATAACCGATTATTATTATGTACAATCATCATATGTGTTTTCTGTTTATTCTATAAAATGATACAATCGAATTCATACCTTTGCACCAGATAAAACCGGAAGACAAAGAGAGCTCGACTCTAGAGCCACAATAGCTCCACCCAAAGAGATTGAGTGATCTCTATCAGTAAGATCCCAGTTATCCAAATATAACATCTAAGATGTCAAATATATCAAAAAGAATTGAAGAAAATATGTTAAAGATAGATTAGATTAGGGGAGATAATAATAATAATAATATAAGATGTCATTAAAGAAAAAAACAGAGGAAATTAAATCAACAAGAAGTGAAGATAAAAAGCAATTTGAACCACATTCTTACTTGTCTTTTAAGGATAGAGTATAACTTCAAGTTCTGCTTCAATTGTTGCATCTCTACTCGCTTTGATATTACTGAATTCCACAACTTTGAAATAGTCACCCATGCATTATATAGACTTTTCTGAAACAAATTATCATGTTTAAGATAAAAAGTATACAAAAAAACACTTATAGTTTAGAAAAACAGAAAATTCATATAATTATCATCAAGTTTGAAAACTATTTCATCAAGTTTATTCACTCATTTATTTCATATTGAGAAATTTTCCGTAAGTAACCTTGCATGACTACATTACTTGTTCTTTGTAGCAATGGTGCACTTTATAGTTAGCTTATTTATTTATACATATATTTTTGCCTATATAAAATAGTATTTGTTGTATACATATAATTATTTTAAAATCTGTTTTTGTCTGCATTATGTCTTTTAGCTTTGTCATATTCGTAACAGAAAATGTAAAAATAAATAAATAAATAAAGTGCAGCTGGAACCTGAGCAGTTGCTCGCTGGACCACCATGGCAGCGTCTACTTTAGCATTTGCAAACCGCCATTGCATATGCTTGTTGTGTAGCAGTCTCAACATATGTGCATCTAAAAGCTTCTTCTCTCCCAACTTCCCTCTCTTGGAATCAGCAGGAAAACTAAGAATTGAAGGTTTATTTCCCAAATTACTATTAGATCCCACTCCATTTCGCATTGCAGATTGAGAAATTGATGATGATAGTTTTGATCCATCGTCTAACACCTTACATCCAGAGATCTGCTTGTTATGCTTCATCAATGGCGGTGGAACTGGATCCGGTTGCACTCGTTTAAGCAGATTAATGGTTTCTTGCCAAAACCTAGCTGGAACAACGATTGCACGAGGATTACCACCTCGAAAACTACCGGAGGTAAGACTCTGTGTATCATGATCGGAATTCTCAGAATCTAGTTTTCTGTGTTCTAATTTTGTCTCGGTGATCATTGATTCTCGTAAAGCCCTAACAGCATTTGCGGTTCTAGATCCCGTTAATTTCATCTTTTCGTTTGTGAAATCTACGCTCATCGTCGTAAAACTCCCCCGCCGTGATTTCTCAGGCCATCTTCGATTGTCAATTGGCGTAGCTGGAGCTTTTTTCCTTCTCGGTTTACCGTTTCTTAATCCGTTACTCGACGGCTTTCCGACCTTGCTAACCGGAAGCGCAAACGTTTCACCTTGAAATGAAACCGATAAACTCCTTGCGGATGTTTTCGTCAACATCTTCGCGCTGGTCGACATCTCACCGGTACTCCGATTACCGGAGTGACGTCTATTTACCGCAGATTCTGGCGTTACAGGAACGACCGGCGACGGAAATGACCTCCGAGGAGTAGAAACGGAATTTGAAGACGACGTCGTTGTTGTAATAGAAGAACACGACGACGACGAAGAAGACTGCGTTGAATCTGAATTATGATTTGCGGAACCAGTAGAAGACAAGTACCGTGAAGTAACATCTTTGGAATTCACCCGTCGTGGCGGAGGAGGAGCATTGTTATCACGCCCGGACGGCACCAGCGGCGCACGCTTAGGCTTTGCCGGAGCCGGCGCCCGCGACAACTCCTTAGAACGAGGTTTTGTAGTGGTAGAGATCAAATCAGCGACCATTATATCACATTCTCTGACTAAAATCTACAATAATAATCCTGAATTCAAGCCAACTGTGAGTTCTGGAACATGAATCTGAATTCTGAACGTGAATTCAGAGCAGAGAGTTGATTATGGTGCATTGGACCGACGGCGGTGGTAGGGATGAGGAGATGACCGTTGTCCGTTGGGTTCGCAGGCGAGAGGTGAGATGGGATGGTGTGTGTGGGGGACTAAGATATATAATATAATTATATATATAGTTATAGTTATATTTAATATAGATATAGTTATTGTAATAATAATTGTGGGTACTGAATCTTAAGAGATACTTTAATAACAGTATGACTTTTCAAAAGAAAATTTATGTTTTTAGTTTAAGAACTAAAAACTATACTAGCTAGTCTAGTCCAGTGCCATTTCTAGTTTTTTTTTGTTAAATATGGGGTTAAAACCGGTACATATTTTTATGCGGTTGGTATAATTATCGATGTGAAATTCAAAAAACAATATCTGTTATCCATATATAATAACCATGCAAAGCTAATAAATTTTGGCCTAAAAATCTTCTAATATAAATAAAAGACTAATTTGATAAAATTTATTAAACGATCTGAATTATTTATTTAAAAAAATATTTAATTTTAATCATTCATTCACTTAAAATCAAAAAAATCAATTTTGACTTTTTAGAGTCAAAATTATTATAGATAATTTCATATATGACCTTATTAAATCATATAATATCGTATTTGTCCACCTTAATTTAAAAATATCATATTTACCCTTTATAATATTTTAAAATATCACAATTAACCAAATTCTTAGTTTTATCATTCTAAAATATTTTATAATCGTTTTAAATCACTATAACCAATAACGTTTAACTTTATTACCCTTAATTATAACAATAATGATTGATGACTTATATAAGAAATACAATTACATCTCTTCATATCATAATACCACGTTTCTACCATCAAGTTTGCACTCCCACTCGCGTTGATGTTTCCACTTCTGGTTAAAGTGTTGATGCCGTACGTCGTCATTTTTTAAATTCTCCTCTAATTCGCGTTTTATTATTATTTAATACGTTTTTATTAATATTTAATATTTATTATTGTTTAAACCAACTCGTGTATCACACGGGCATTTAGTCTAGTTTTAATTATAAAAAATTAAAATTAGATTTTGATTTAGAAAATTTTAAAGACATGTTTTCTTCAGAAAACAATGTTTCAACTTCTTCGACCAAAGAAAGTTTATTTATTATTAGTTTTTAAAATCTCATAACTTCTGAAAACTTTAAAAGTTTCAAAATAAGTGATAATAAACACGTTTAAAATCAGAAAAGTTTGCTTTTCCTTTTTGTATTAACATTGCGATAAAATTTGTTTTTGTAAAAAAACCTTTTGTATTAACGTTATGGCATCCATATTTTTAAAGGGCAAACGGTATAAAATTAGTTATCATTGTATACAACCAACTAACTACATTTTAAAAATAATATAATCAACTTTCATAACTCTCATTGTACACGAGTTTATCTTTAGAAAACGGTAATCAACCGGTTACTTTTGTTTTTTAATTTTGTAAAATATGAAGACCTAAGTTCCTTTTTACTTTACTTCATTCTTTATGTAAAATGATGAATCAATATATTTATTTATCCTTTGTTTCTTTTTCTCTCTGAAAGATGGCTTCTAACACCACCAATTAATGTCATGTCACTAATGAAGTCTCGAAAATAATGGAGCCTAGAAATCGATGACATTGACCAGCAGTTCAACCGCTGACTTTAACCACCACTTCTAATTTATTTCTCTCTCTAAATCACAATCAAGAATAGTTAAGAAGAATCGAGTTTAAAGAATCAGTACCCCCGCTCAAGAATCGATTCCATTTGCTTCGTATAAGCAAGTAAATGCTTTATTATATAATAAACGATTTCCCCCTTCGAGGTTCTTCTTCATATGTTGCGTTTGTGCAAGTAAACTTGGGTTTGGATTTCACACACAAACACCCCCCGTCATCTGCTTCTCTTGTTCTTGAGTTCAATCTATTTGAAGTAATTTCAAAGTACGACTCACACAAACACCATGTAACTCACCAAATTTTCAAAACACAAGTACTACATAAATAAACCTCATTTGCGAAAAACAGACCTTTAGAAAACCCCTAGGTTTGTATAAAAGATGTAAACACAAATTTACAACAAAAGTGGTTTCAGTTACACAAAATGAGCGTTGTTGTTACAAAAGTTGTTTTAAGCGACCAACAATCAAACCGGGGCCTTGCCATTGGTGATATCACAACCTGCAAAACATAACATATTATCTGATAAGCTACAATAGCTTAGTGAGGATGCTAAACTGTAAAACATGTAAACACATGTATAATCATATACAGATAACACACTGTTTTAATGGATACAGTACTGCACCGCCTCACTAGGCTAAATGCTAATCGTAGCCCCTACTGCACAAAGCAGCATGCTACCCCACCAATTTGATCAACTGATCAATAATATGCATTGCAATGCACCACACATATTACACGTATGAATCATAGTTCAGTAAACTCGCCTTGAAATCAATTTAGGTGAATAGCAACGTATAAAATTCATATAAGCAACCAATCACCTTCCTATACAATAAACATAACAGAATATCACAAATTCTGAAATCTAACCTGACATAGGGCCTACATGGGCCGTGTACCCTGAACACTACACGCCTTTACATGGACACATGGCCTGTGTTGACCAAAACCCCTACACAGGCCGTGTACCTTACATGCTACATGACCATGTAACCCTACATGGCCCTATGACTGCTTCTGCCTCTACACGGGGCGTGTACCGCTACACGACCTGGGCTACATGACCTGCCAAAAGCTACACGGGCCGTGCACCCTACGATTTGCAGACAGTGTTATGAATATATGCTGTTAAAAGCTCTTTTTCAACCTAAAACTCATTTCAAATTGATTTAAGCTACAAAAGGGTGTTTTCCTACACCCCAAACAATCCATACATCAAAACAAACTACAATAAACATAAATAACATATTCTAATCCTTGATTCAATCTTTTGAATCATTTGACCAATTAAAACTCAAAAACCAACTAACGGATTCATACCTTAATCTTGTAGGATTGCTATGATGATGTTGTGCTACTTGAAATATGTTGTTCTTGATCAAAATTTGGGAAGAAGATTGACAACCTATGCTTGTGCGTATGTATGAATGTGTATGTTTGTGTTTTGTGTTTGAGACAGGAACAAAGATTGTATAAATATCCAAATCTATCAACATATGACAGGAATGGCCCCTCAACCTTTTCATCTTTTATTTTGACGTTCTAACCCCTCTAGTTTATTAACACATCCTACTCTCAAATTAGGTAACCCAGTAACCCACTATAATATAACACTTATTTATTAAATTAATTAATTAGAGGATTTCCGAATTTTGAATATTACACACCACCACAGATGCTTGCTTCATTGATCTCTAAGAATGTATGTGATTATGGTTTATACAACTTGATGGTGCTTGTGTGATTAGGGTTTTTATAGTCAGGGTTATTAAGAACATATGTGATTCACACACAAACACCATCACATATGCTTGAATCCTGATTCATCGCACCTGCTCGTCTTCGTCTATTGATATAGGTTTTCAAAGTTGTGATTGTAGTGAGTTTACAAAAGCTGAGATTTGCAAATGAGTTTTCTTGATTTGTTTAGAGATCTGTTATTGAGTTTTGGGTTTTGTGTTTGTATTATTGTCTGAAGAACAAGATGAACACTCAAGAACAAATAAACAAGAACACAAAAATTAAGAAAAATAAAAATTAATAATTACAAAGTTTTACCGGTTACCTAAAGAGTTTACATATTGCATAGGATGAGAGAATTACGAAAGTTTTGTGTATCGTCTTTTTTAAGTTAGTTATATACAATGATGCCTTAGGTCCTTAGCCATTTTCATGCATTTTGACCTTTTGTAGCGCCTTAGCGGATGCATATTATAAGCCGGTTTGCTTAAGAAAATAATCGGAGATGAAAGGATTAAAAATGAAAATAGCGATATTTATCGTGCACGTAATTACACTTGATAAATAAAATGACGGTGTGGATGTCGGGACCAAAAGGGTGCAAATGGAACTATTTTAGACCAAAAATGAAACTTTTTGGTCTGCTTAGCAATATAATTTCCATATAAACACATGTATTGTCTAAAATTGGGGTATACAAAAAGAGTGTTTGGTTATTTTAAGTTGTTTCACAGAATTCGACGAATTGAAATCAAATTTCGTGTTATATTATGTTTAGTAAACTTGTTTTTTAATGAAAATCTCATTTATTGGAATGCTTATATTCCCTTATGTAATGAAAAGTTCATTTTATAGGTGGACCGACATTCATTTGAATTATACGAAATAAACTGGAACTTAGTTTGCTAAAGAAAAAACAAATTAATGAAAGAAGGAAAATAATAAAAAGCTTTTCGATCTGCTGGGTTTTCAAATTTCAAAAATTTAAACATCGAATAATGCTATGTTTATAGTATCTTATCCAATTATTAAATGCAAAAAGTTTACAAACCGGTTTTGACTCTTTGAAAACGTCAATAGTTGATGTTTTGCCTTTTCAAATTATAAAATTTATGTTAAATGAAGAAGTTATATATCCATACTATTATATAAAGCATTTAAACTTTTTTCTTAAAACTCTTAAATTTTAAGTGTTTTAAAGTTACTAAATTACCCTTATATAAACTAAATTGAGTAACTATTAAATATAGTTAATAAGATTCTTATATTGCATTTTAATAACTAAACTTTACATATTTAAGAAAATCAAAGTCAATAATTTTTTTTAAGTCAAAGCCCATACAAATTAACTTAATTACTGAAAAAATTTCATAACTTTTTTTTTCCAATTATGGAGAACAAAAAAGTAAAGGAAATAGAAAAAAGATAAAGAAAATAGACATGTCACTAAACGAAAATTATTTACTGTCACCGTATTACATGAATACCATACTCCCTACTTTTTGAAAACAGACATGTTAACGAGTAGAAATTATTCGTTGTCGCCGCATTACGCGAGTATCATGCTAGTATATATATATATGAGTTGTGTTCAATAAAGTTTATTTAAAAAACATAGTCCTAAAATTTTAATATTCAATCACAGGTGATTCAGTATAC
>JAUEJL010081234.1:0-15247 GCA_032274825.1 Drosophyllum lusitanicum
ATGGTTATCAAAGGTGACTTTGAATGGTTTAAACACAAACATGGACTTGCATACAAGACATGGTTGAAGTTTAAAATTCGAGAAGTTGATGATCGTGTGATATTTGATGTTAGAAGGTGGTAGGAATGGTGTCTTTTGTGTTTGGGATTGTAGGGATGGTGTGTTTTGTTGTTTGGGATTGTAGGGATGGTATCTTTTGTGTTTTTGATTCAAGGGATGGTATCTTTTGTGTTTGCGTTTGTAGGAAAGGTGTCTTTATTATACTAGGCAGTGGCTTGTGTCTTTATTAATGGTTTGTAAGATGGTCCAAGTTTTGGTATGTGTAATATATGGTCCATGTAATATCTTTATGAATGAATGAATGAAGAAATGTTTGTGGTGTTTAAATACAAGAGAATTGTTTACCTAAATGCATGTAAACAGAATTGTAACAGAAGTATAGAACTAGTTAAAACAGAATATAGTAGACATCATTTCAATGTAAACAGAATTGTCATTTGGTATGTGTAATATATGGTCCATGTAATTGTTTTATGAATGAATGAAACAGAACTGCTTTCAATACCCAGATTTGTAACAGAACTGCATGTACCCAGATTTGTAACAGAACTGCTTTCAATACAAGAGAATTGTTTGTGTATTACCAACCAAGCAACATTGTTTCAATACAAGAGAAGTACACAACAGAACTACATAACCTGCTTTCAAAGCAACATTGTTTCAAAGCACAACCCAACATTGATTCAATGCACAACCAAGAACAAAAAACATAGTAACAGAAGTAGTTAAAACATAAACATTGTTTTCAAATTACAAATAATCTTAATTTGTTAAAGTAGCAGCTTGTTGTTTGCAGCCCCTTATATTGTGCCCTTTACCACCACACTTCTTGCATGTCATTGTCACCCCCTTCTTTGTTAACCTGCTTTCTGAATCATCTCCCTCATTTGCTGCCCTGACTCTTTTCTTTTTTGGTCTCCCCACTGGTGTATGATGTTTTGGTGGCATAAGTTTGGTGGGAACATTAGTCTTTGCCCACATTGACATACCATTGATGGGGTTTACCCTGTAGCTGTAAACCTTCTTCCAATTGTCAGCCCAATAAATAGCATCAACCCATCCCTCAGGTGGTGGTACTTGTATTCCATTTAATGCCATGTTCCAGTTAGTTGCCACTGCATGTTTGCAAGGTATCCCATTAAGTTCCCATCTCCTGCATGTGCACACCATTCCCTTCACATCTACTACACATTGATCACCCCATGGACCACTAACTTGATACTTGTCACCCCCATTCCAGAGAACTATATACTTTGTTGCTTCACTTTTGTTTCCTTCTAACAACTTCTTTGCATTTGGGGTCAATGAACCTTCAGTTTTCTCAATTGCACCCAAAACTTTCACAATTCTTTTCATAATGTACTCTCTAATAAATTCCAATGCAGTCAGGATAGGCTTGTCCCTACCATCAACTAGTTGTCTATTAAATACTTCACACATGTTGTTGAGTAACACATCAGAATGTGACCTCCCTAGTAAATTATGACAGTCTCAATATTAAATTTAGTGAGTAGCTAAAATAATAAACTTTATACTTTAACACTTTGGTGTATACCTGTAAAGTGACTCCTTGACCAATGTTTTGGTGGTATTTTAGACAACCACATGTGAGCTTCTTGATTGAATTCTTTAAAGTCATCCATAGCCTTATGAAATTGATGTACAGTTGTTGCTGTAGCACACTTCCATAAAAAATCCTTGTAGGCTTGTCCCTTCCATCTCAATTTCATGTTCTCATGGATGTGTCTCAAACAAAACCTTTAAAATTATAAGAATAAGAGGAAATATTTAGTATAACATGATAAATAACACAACAGTAATAAATATACATGAGTAAATACCTATGCTCTGCACATGGAAATACAGTCTCCAAAGCTTGAATAATTCCCTACACACATGTATCATATAATTTGTTAAATATATGACATTTAGATGTAATTAAAAGTTTAAATAAAGCATGAATAATTACCTTCTGTCTATCACTGATGAAAGTGAAGTTGCTATTTTTTTCTAAATCCAAATCTTCTCCAAGACACTCTAGAAACCATGTCCAAGAGCTTCTGTTTTCAGCCTCTACAATTGCATAACAAACAGGATATATCCCATTGTTTGAATCAACCCCAACAGCACTCAAAACCTGCCCAGGGTATGGACCTTTCATAAAAGCACCATCCAAACCCAAAAGATCTCTTCCTATGGCTTTGAAACCCTTTTTTAGTTCACCCAAACACACATAGATCCTCTTAAATACTCTGGTATCCAATTCCGGATTTGCAGGGGCTTCCACTTCTAACTTCACTGTGGTACCAGGATTTGTAGTAATAAGTTCTTGCATGTAATCCCTCAACCTTAGATATTGTTGTGTGTAATCAACTCTCAATTGACCCCTTGCCCTCATCTTTGCCTTAAAAACCTGATCTTTGGTAATCCCCACCTCTAGCTTCCTCTGTAATTGATCTTGAAGTGCCTTGGTTGGAATATGAGGGTTGCCCTCCATATGCTCAAGTACATGCCTTGCAAGATAGTCTGAACTGCAAGCCTTGATTTTTCTTGATTGAAGACATGTATGCTCATCCTTTAAAGTCCTTACAATCCATGTTTCTGAACTAGATTCTTTTGAAATGTGAAGAACCCAAGGACAAGTATATTTATTAGGGTTTGCCTTTTTCCCCTACCCCCCACGTTTTTATGTATTGGTCCTTTATCTTTTTCCCCTGCCCCACCACCTTTTACAACTTTCAATGTCCCACTTGTACCCCCAACAGTTGAAATATTCCCTTCAAACTGTGGCATTTGACCCTCACATGCAACCCTAACTCTAGTTTTGTCATTTTTTATTATTTTCAACTCTCTTCTACTCTCCACAGACACATCCCTAACCATTTCTTTAATCTCTTTCTTGTTTGCAAAGAATTGGCCAATATAGAAAGCATGTTTCATATTCTTTTTAGCTGCTTCTTTCTTATGTTTCCTACTAATTGCATTTATATATTTCCTCCTACCACTTTCTGCTTGCTCATCTTCATCAGTACCACTACCACTACCACTATCAAATTCTGCATTGTTTCCTACATCAATATCATCTGTTTCATGAAGGTCTGAATCAAACAAAGTCTCATTCTCCACATCTTTATCAGTATGTAAGTGAAAATCAGACATATCCACTTCAACATCATCATCCAAGTTATCCATATCCACTATAAAATCACTATCCTCACTGTTTTCATCACTACCACTATCCATTTGATCCAAATTCAGTTGATTATCAACATTTTGATCCTCTATCTCAACATATTGGTCCTCTTGTTCTTGACTAAAAGGATCATCCATAAAAGGGTTAAAGTTAAATATGTCCTCATAATCTAAATTCATACTCTGTTGAGTTGGGAAAGTGGTTTCATGTATGGATTCAACAGTTGAGATACTTGGTATGTTGGTCTCAATTATGGGTTCAACAATTGGGATAGTGTTCTCAACAATGGGTTCAACAATTGGTTCAACAATGGGTTCAACAAGTGGTTCAACAATTGGTTCAACATTTGGGACAGTGTCATTGTCAACTATTGGGACAGTGTTCTCACCAATTGGCCATTCTAGCATGAGTCTCTTACTAGACAGATTTTGCTTACTTGGCTCATTAGCCTCAGAGGATTCAATTTCTTTGATCACTACCTTAGATGGTGAAGTGAAGTGTTCAATTTAGCTTTTTGAAGTTCAGTGTACACTGTAATCAACTTATGAACGCTTACATACTGAGACATGTTAATAACATCACTATCATTACCTAATGCATGTAACCCAAAGTCTAAATCACCTCCAAGAGTTAGAAAATGGTAATACCTTTTTACATTGTCATCGTATCCTAGCTCCTCTAACACAACATCTAATTCATGCACTGAAAACCTATCTATATCCACATAGTCAATGTAGTTTCTTTTACCTTTGATATATCTTCTCCCTGGAAATTTCATAAAGTATCCACCATGATATAACTCAATAGAGAACATATTAGCTTGACCATCTGTCAAATTAAAAAAAAATCAAATAGGGTTCTTTGTAAGTCAAATATAGGTAAAAGCAAAGAAACATACCATAAGATCTCTGTATGTCAACATCATCTTCGTAATGCCTTCGAATGTGCGTCATCTTCTTTAACAAAATCAAAGATTAACAGGAGCGATTTGGGTTTGTGTAAAGCGTAATGCCTTCGAGAGTAACTGTAAAGCGTTAATGGAGATGGGAAAAGGCACACTAATAAAAAGGAGGGGTAAAAAGACTGAAAAGCCCTCATGTGCAAGGCACGTGGGGCAAGTTAACGCCCAAAACAAACGTCCACCGTTAGAAAGGACTAATATCGCCACAAAATGAATCATAAAGGATAGTCTTCACCACTTTTAAAGTTAAAGGACTAAATCGGCAGATTTACCTAAGTTAAAGGACTATTTGAACAATTAACTCTTATTGTTTACTCAACTATAACTAACATACAAAAAGATTTTAAAATAAAATTTCACTGACATTTATTCTCACTTTTCCCCTATTTTATCTTCCTTTTCTTTTTTGCTTTTTTCTAAACAAAATAACATATGAGGCTCATTAAATTACCACATGTCAAAAATTTCTAAATCTTTACTTTTTATACCATATGTTATTTTTTCTGATTTTGTCTTTTATTTTTTTATTTTTAGCTATAGATAAGCGATAACCACTATCTTATTAATTAAGTGTTCTTACAAATATTAGCATTGCAATTTTTTCTACTTTTAAAGAAAATATGTAAATTAAAAATGCTCTAAACAGTCATTTTAGCCTACAGCGAAGCGCGGGTACATACAAACTCGTTAGAAATATAGGTTTGGAACCCTATACAAGGGGCTTCTTGCTGCCACCCTTATCTCTTCTCGCACACTCGTTACTATTAAACGATGAAGACGAGAGTGGAAGGAAGGACTTGAACCCTCACCCTTAACCTTGGCAAGGCTATGCTCTACCGATTAAGCTATTCCCTCCGGCTACGCTAATGGCGAAGCACTACTGAGCAATTCACGTGTATCAAACCCAGGTGTATTAGCTTGGTGGAGATGTTGCTTACCGTTCCATCTAGTAAATACCCTTGGTATTAAATGTCTATCCTTTCTGTTATATCTTCTGTTTGCGGAAAAAGACAAAATAGTTATTATCATAACTCCTAGTAATTATTAATATATAAAATATTATTATGTATATGTACATTATAAATATACACGCATACACCACATATACCTTGAAATAAAACTTTAAATATAAGCAAAGTATAAAGGTAACCTTGGCTTCGATTTCTGATAGCAGTTTTTGGTTTAAAGATAGTTATGATTTTATTAAGATTGGCAAAAGTTGTTATACAAAAGGGATCAGATTGTGACTTGACTTTATAATAGGAATAGATAACTATTGCCAACTAGCAAGCTAATCTTCTAATAAGATAAAAGATAATCTCTAATTAATATAATTCAAACACTTGTGATCTTATCTTAACATACCCCCTTAAGTTGGAGCATGTGGATTCAAGATGCCCAACTTGTCAAGTAGAAGTTCAAACTGCTTTTTGCCCAATGCTTTTTGGTAAAGATATCCGCAAGCTGAGCTTTCATAGGAACATAGGAAAGATCAATCAAACCGTCCTTTATGACATCTCGAGCAAAATGACAGTCAACCTCGATATGTTTAGTGCGTTCATGATGAACTGGATTTCGAGCAATATGTATGGCCGACTCACTATCAGAAAATAACGGAAGAGCTTTAGGATGATGAACTCCCAAGCTTAGTAGTAAACCTTTTAGCCACTTAAGCTCGCAAGTGATGGCTGCAATTGATCGATATTCCACTTCGGCAGATGACCGGGAAACTGTTTGTTTCTTCTTTGTCTTCCAAGAAATCAGAGACTGGCCCAAAAAAACTAGCCATCCTGTCAATGAACGTCAAGTCATAGGACATGCGACCCAATCAGAGTTGCACCACCCTTGTAGAGATAAGTCACTATCGGCTCTTAACAAAATACCTTGACCCGGGGTTCCTTTTAAATACCCGACAACACGTAAAGATGCCTCCCAATGCTCTTGTCGAGGTTCGTGCATAAATTGAGATAAAATATGAACCGAATAAGCTAAGTCGGGTCTAGTAACAGACAAGTAGACTAGACGACCAACTAAACGTCGATAGGACTCCGGATGAGCAAGTTTTTCACCTGTAGCAAGACCAAGTTTATGATTTTGCTCAATAGGAAAATTCATTGGTTTGGCCCAAGAGGACCGGTTTCGGTAATAACGTCAAGGGTATACTTACGTTGGCATAGAAATAGTCCGGAAGAACTTCGAGCTACCTCGATACCAAGAAAGTACTTAAGACAACCTAAATCTTTCATCCTAAAACAGTCACTCAAATAGGCTTTGAAAGCCCGTAAAGCACCTGAATGATTAGCGGAAATTACTAAATCATCAACATATACCAACACATTGAGTTGTACTCCATTTTTGTGGTAAGTAAACAGCGAATTATTTGAGTAAGATTGAAGGAAGTCGTAGTCCTTCAAAGCTGTGACAAGTTTTGCAAACCAACAACGAGGTGCTTGTTTCAACCCATACAACGATTTTCGAAGATGACAAACCAAGTTTGGATTCGATGACTCAAAACCGGATGGTAGTTTCATATAGACTTCCTCATCTAAATCTCCATGAAGAAAGGCATTATGAATATCCATTTGGTGGAGTTCCCAATTTTTAGAAGCTGCAACCGTGAGAAATGCATGAATGGTTGTCATCTTGGCCACTAGAGCAAATGTCTTGTTATAATCTAAACCTTCAATTTGGTGATTTCCAAGAACAACTAAACGGACTTTTAATCTTTCAAGAGTACCATTCGAATGGTATTTTCGTCAATAGACCCACTGATTTCCCAATGCACGCTTACCTGGAGGTAAAGATTCAAGAGTCCAAGTACCATTTTCCTCCAAAGCTTTGATTTCCTCTTGCATTGCATGTTTCCACCCTTCATCCTTCATGGCCTCCTTGAAAGATTTTGGTTCATCTCCGGTAATAACCGCTGCAAGAAACTCCTGATATGGCACTGAAAAATTATCACAGTTGATATAATGTGCTAAAGGATAAGGAGTACCTGAGGTATGCCGTGGAAGGGAAGTGGTAACAGGAGATGGACTCTGTTTGATAACACTGTGGACTACATAATCTTTAAGTAGAACAAAAGGTGTTTTGGTATGCAATCCACGACCAAGGGATTCTGCTATGACATTTTCTCCCATATCAACATCTGTACGAGTACTAGTGGAAATCTTGAGCTCTGCTGTGGTTGGGACCTCTGGATCTGTGACGGTTGGTATCTCTTGGAGGGGTGTTTCATTAATTTGTGATAAGTATGGTCAAATTGGGTTTGATGGAGTGTGAAGATTATTATAAAATTCAGCAAAGTCCAGATCAACCTCAACATCCGAAAGATTAGTGGCGTGTTGAGTAGTACCTTTCATAGCTCACTGAATGGAAAGATGTTTTCAAAGAAAATGACACCTCGTGAGACGAAGAATTCATTGTTGTCAAGATCGTAAAGTTTCCAACCCTTTTTGCCAAAAGGATACCCGACAAAGATACCCTTACGACTACGGCTGTCAAACTTATCCCTTTTAGACTTTTGGTTGTGTGCAAAACATAAAGACCCAAAAACGTGAATTGCATTATATGACGGAGAATAACCAAACAACTTTTGAAATGGCGTGTGATGAGCAAGAACGGTAGATGGTGTCCTATTTATCAGATGAGCCGCAGCTAAAACACTTTCTCCCCAAAAATAAATAGGTAGGTTAGCTTGAAATCATAAAGCTCGGGCAACATTTAGAAGGTGTCGGTGTTTTCTCTCAACCCTACCATTTTGTTGAGGTGTTCCAACACTAGAGGTTTGAAACAAAATGCAGAAGTGAAAAAGTAGTCAAGCAAACAATTGAATTCGGTTCCATTGTCACTTCGAACAATTTTTATGGTTTGAGAAAATTGTCGTTCAACCATGGCAACAAAGTTCATAAACATTCGAAAGACTTCCCTTTGTCAACCATTAGGTAAACCCACACCCGGGAAAAATCATCAACAATAGTTAAAAAATATTTAGCACCACAAGAAGATTTATGTTTGTAGGGACCCCACAAATCAACATGAATTAGCTAAAAAATTCTACTACTTTTATTCTCACTTAAGGGAAAAGTATCTCTAGGATGTTTAGCTCAAAGACATACTTCACACAATTTATTTAAAGACCCTCTACTACAACGAACTAGGGGAAGCAAATTTACTATTTTTTCGGAAGGGTGTCCCATTCTACCATGCCATAATGCTAATAATTCATCTTCAGTAACCTTGACTGCATTAATCGAGCTTGATTCCTTGAAGTAGTAGAGTCCACCCTGCTTACTTCCCATTCCAGTCAGCTCCCTCATTTGGTCTTGTATAGCACACATAGAAGAATTAAATATAACAGTGCTGTTTAGATCATGGCAAAGCTGAGGTACGGAAATCAGATTACAATTCAATTGAGGGACATAAAGAACATTCATGAGGGTAATATTGTCTGTTAATTTAATAATGCCCTCATGAGTTGCTACCACTTTCTTGCTATCGGGAAGCCCAACCGGGCACAACGTGTTTTTCACATTTGATAAGATGGCAAGGTTTCCGATTACATGATTTAATGCACCGGTGTCAATGATCCATAATTGGTCATAAAACTTACCACACAAACGATCGTTGGTGAAAGTCATATTACCAAATAAATTTGCAAGAGCTTTCCACTGATCAGCCGTAAACGTTTGAGTGGATGATGTGACGGTATTATCTGCACATTCGGTCATCCTTGCATTGGCCCGTTGTCTGCTATTGTTTCTCCTCGAGTTTTGCCACGTCCCATACCACAATCGGACTTAGTACGATCTCCCCACCAATCTGGGTACCTAACTTTTTCAAAACATTGGGGGATTTTATGTCCGTTCTTTATACAATGAGTGCAATAAAGTTTTGATTTATCTACTCTTTCCGTTCTACCTCATCCTTTTCCTCCGGTACGAACAGAAAATCCCACAACTTCAGGTTTTTCTTCGGTGATATTAGAGATGTTTCGAACCTGTTCATCTTGAACAACTAATTGGTAGGCCCGATTAAGAGAAGGCAACGGGTCTTTAGATAGAATACTTAATCGAATCTGCCTGTAATACTCACTGTTCAAACCCATTAGAAACTCGTGAAGCTTATCCTTCTCCTGAAGAATCTCATGCTCTTGGCTAGTTGTGCATCGTGAACTGCAGGAGCAAGAAATTAGAGGTTCATGTGTGTAGAGTTCTTCCCATAAAGATGTCAATTTACCGTAATATGTAGCTACGGTCATGGTTTTTGATTGTTCACATCTGGCAATAGCAGATTTTAATTGTTGGATTCGAGAACCATTGACAACTGCAAAGCGTTCTTTAAGTGTATCCCATAGCTTTTTGGCATCCTTGTACTTTAAGAGTGTAGACTTCACTTCTGGAGTTATGGTGTTCGTAATCCAAGAAACAAGCATGGCGTGTATAGCAGTCCAATCAGCTTGGGTATAAGGTGTTTCTGGTGCAGTAATAGTGCCATCGAGAAATCCAAACTTACGTCTTGCTTGGAGAGCTGTTTCGAGGTCTGCTGCCCATTCATCATAATATTCACCATTGAATCAGGCTGCAGTAACGAAGTCTCCTGGCCGATCTTGAGGACCAAGAAAAAAGGGTGAGTTCATGTCATTTTTCGGTGTGATTGGCGGCTTATCGCATGTCATGTTTTAGGGTTTGTGTATCTAAGCCGGTGTGGCTCTGATACCATATTAAGATTGGCAAAAGTTGTTGTATTGAAAAATCAAGAACTGCATATATACAAAAGAGATCAGATCGTGACTTGACTTTATAATAGGAATAGATAACTATTGCCAACTAGCAAGCTAATCTTCTAATAAGATAAAAGATAATCTCCAATTAATATAATTCTAACACTTGTGATCTTATTTTATCTTAACAGATAAAGCATGTAGTTGCCTTAATGCTAAGGATTAACGGATTATATTTAGAGTTGATAACATAAATAGTCTATGCGGTTGTCATGAAATTTCACATTTAGTTCTTTAATTTTAAAAATTACAAAAATAGTTATTCTGTTTCACTTTTAGTTCTTTACTCTAACTGTTATTACTTTGACGATTAGTGAACGACTGAACGAGTATTTTAGTCTTTTCTCATTTATCCTTGTTACAAACATGGTTTACTGTTTTCTTTTAAATTTTATTCATTATCATTAATAATCATTATTTTAAAATTAAAAAAATGAAAAAACAATACCCAAACCACCCTTGCAACTCTTTCCCCCTTCGATCCCCATCTTAACAACCACCAACATAAGCCCATCATACATTTATGATTTGTATGCATAGTCAGCAACATCATAATGCCATATCCAATGACATGAGACACTTAAGGGTCACACCCTCGCCCCTGTAAATCAAGCGGTTATGCAACCTTAACTAGAGAGTAATTATTGAGGAATAGTTTCTTAAAGGTTATTACAAGACAGACAAAAGTTGATATTTAACTTACAGGATTATGAGATTATAAATCAAGTTATAATTAATCTATATATTTTTTAGTATAATAAATATATGTGATTATTTAAGTTCATCGAAAATTAATTAAACGATTTTAGTTTAAATCGTTTGCATTTTCGGATAACATTTAGTTAAATGTAAAAACCGAGTTTTATATATATATATATATATTAAAATTCGGATAAGGCAATGAAAAATAGATTGGTTAAAACTCTATTTTGGTTGACAATTATATCCTAATTCAAATTAGAGTTTGATTTGATCCTAAATTGGAAAAGGACGGTTATCGTAGGATTTCCTAAACTTATAAATAGGGATCAAATCCTCGGAATTAGGTTAGACTCTTGTTCTCCCCCCCCCCCCTCTCTAATTGTCGAAAATTAGAAACCTTTCTTAAGGCTTTCGATTTTTGATTTCTTAGAAAATATTAGTATAACAAGTTTGGTTTTTGTTCGGGGTTTGCAAGATCCAGCTAGAATAAGTTTGTTGGCATCATTACCGGTGGACTAATATTGAGCAGCCAAGGTAAATTGTTCTAGTCTTCTTGGTAGTATAGTTGTAAGTATTTGAGATATTAGCAAATCATGTTTCGGGTTTTATATTAAAATGCTTCCGCTCATCATTATATTATTGTTATTTGATTTATATGAGAATAAAGTTAATATTTTAATTAAACCAAATTGTTCATCTTTTATTATTTGGATAATCATTTTAGACGGTAAAACCCAACACATACAACCACCACCGCCACTATCGCCCGGTACAAGTATGTAAAGATTGAAAAACAAGAACATGAATAAAAGACGTACACAGGTCTAGCGAACATAAATTTCAAAGAACAAGAATCCTAAAACAAACAACGAATCGATTTCAAAGAGATGAGTGAGAAACCTTCAAACAAACCTAAGAACAGGTACGTACGCAGAAATCAAAGAACAAGAACATGAAAGTCAGTTATGTAAACAAACTGCAAATTGATTTCAAAGATATGAGAGAGTTTCGGGAGATAATCATTTCAACCCACTAATCAAGCCGTCTATTGAAATATATAGGATTTGATGTTAACAAAACCAAATATTCAGTAAAGACTTAGAATGAGATTAAACATGTGTTGTTTGATTTCTGGCTTAAAAGTTACAAGTTCTTATCGTCAGAGATATGCTAAAAGACTAAGTATCAGTTGAAGGTAACATTTGAAGAAGAATGCAAGTGTAAAGGATTATTGGCTCAACATCTGAAACCCGTCAGCTGAACAGCTTAGCACATCAGTTGAATGTCTGTATGATCATCTGAGCAATCTCTTGATCAGCCGAGCGTCCAAACATTTCAGCTAATATACTCTTTTAGCACCTAGTTCTAAATTGACAGATACACCTAGGTCGATAAGATTTACACTTTTTCCAGTCAAACGGAATGATCGTCTAAATTTTCATGATCGATCTTTCTCATCTGAAACTTCCATGATCGACCTTCATCGTCTGAAATTTTCATGATCGATCTTTCTCATCCGAAACTTCCATGATCGACCTTCATCGTCTGAAATTTTCATGATCGATCTTTCTCATCTGAAACTTTCATGATCGACCTTCATTGTATGAAATTTTCATGATCGATCTTTATCGTCTGAACTTTCCATGATCAATCTTTATCGTCAGTTCAGTACATCTTGTTTTGCTGAAGTCATGATATATATATATATATATATATATATATGTGTGTGTGTGTGTGTGTGTGTCCTAACTGATTCAGTAGCATACTCTGATTTATCATGTAACTTATTTTTAAGTCAAAGACTGAACATGTGTTATTCTATTATGCCTTAGATATTCTTTATGTAAAAGTATTCACACTGTTTGTACCTCCAAAAGACAAAGAGAATGGAACTTTACTCCTGAAAGGATTGAAGTTACTCCGGAAAGGATTAAAGTTGCTCCTGAAGCGAAGATCTTGAAGATTTACTCATTTACTCAAATATGACTAATAACTACATATTTGGTAAAGTCAAATCAGAAGAAGCATGACCGTCATTTAATGAACTATCATGGAAAGAGAAGTTTAGCGTTACGAAGCACAGAGATATATAAGACAATATTATTATATTAGCAACTAGGTGATCTCTCACACGAAAAGTAAAGTTATTTTATTTTCTAAAAATAAAATAATATTACTTTTCACCAACTTGTTCATATAATTAATATTATCTTTAATACACCATTTGGTTTCCTAACTTCCAACTTGCAGCAAAGACTTGTATAAATAGATATACATGCTCAACGTGCAAAATACACTAGAATTACACACAGTGAAAAATCTCTCTCGAAGAACAAGCTTCAAGCTTTTAAGCAAGAGCAAATTTTTAGAGTTAGCAAAAAGTGTAGAAAAACTTGTTCATGTGTTGGACCTCTTAAATATTAGTTGTTTTACAGAAGCTTGTCTATGGGTTAGACAATTTAGTTGTCACCTTTTATTGTATTTGGAATTTCTGCTTCCTTATACATGTAATTCTTGATGCATATCAATAAGAATTATATTAAAAGTATTAGCGTATGCATTTAAATTTAAAAAGCTTAAGTTTGTACTCAACCCCCCTTCTACAAACATTTGTTGTTTCGTACTCAATCTGGGAGTAACAGAGAGAAACCTTAATCTGCAACGATGGTGGTCGTGCACATGTACGTAGCGGTGGTGGTTGTGCCATGGTGGTCCGACTCATTGGTTGGGTTTGGGGTTTCTCCAAATACGACGGTAGAGGAAGAAGGCGGTCTTGAAGAAAGAAGGGGGTGGTGTTCGTGTGGTGGTGGTGGCCAGCGGTCTTAAAGAGAGAAGGGGGTGTTGGTAGTGTAGATGAGAGATAGGGAGGGAGAGAATTAAGATTAAAAATGGAGGTGTTTGTTTTAGTGACCTATTTAAAGAGGGAGAATGTGTTTGGTAACAAGGATAAATAGGAAAATGACAAAAATACACTTTGACTAACGGTCAAACTTAACTCAACGAGTAATAGGTCTGAATTTGTACAAACTCAATGAGTTAGAAGGTTTTGGGATAAGCAAAAATGAATAATTACGCCCATTGCTAATTAGATCCTTTTCCCAAAACCAGTCAATTGCCTCCATCAAATAACAATAAAAAAACCTTTTAATAACTGTTTAGATCCGGAGCCTTTGATGCTATAAAAACAAAATTTAAAATTTTTAAAAATGAACGGTAGTACGCAGCAACATGCACAGTCACAGATTCGAATATTCTAGCAAATGCATGGCCGTGCACATGAAAACGCACGGCCATGCTCTTGAAAAAACTTCAAATGCATAGCCACGTGCATGACATGAATACTTGTGCTTTGTAATTGACTTACAGGCGAACCACCGTGCGCATGTAAACGTATGGTCGTGTGCTTGTATTTAGCCACCAAGGTTCAAAATTTTCAAGCGCAAAAAATCCTTATAAGACTTTCATACCATTTGTTGGTGTTATGGGGTCTCAAACCAAGCACAGGGGTGAAGAGAATATCCCAATTGTCTTTGAATTTGTGGATGTTAGCTTATCTCCTCGTATCCATCGAACTCCCCCACCTCACGCCTAGTTCCATATATTAGGTCCAATATTCTTTTTCACAAACTCCTCGAAACCCATTACATCTCCATCTTTTTGAATAAACAAGCCATCATTTTTTGAACTACGAGTCTATGACCCTCCTTTGATACATTCAAGACCATTTTGTTTTTCCCATACTGCAAATCAATACCTTTGAACAGTTGGATTTCTCTCTTCTGTTTTGAATTATGTGACTCTTCATCTTCCACCATTACGTGTGCTACTCGCTTCTATAAAGGACACCGATAACAACGAGTCAACCAAACCGACATAGAAGGAATGTATAGGAATATATTTCTTTCAATCTATTTACCTAAAATAGCTCCTTAACTCTCTCATGTTACTCTGTTACCTTGTTGTAATTAATGTGCTTATAAATGGCTCAATAATGTAAGCAATACAAATAATGAAATAGAAATCCTTTCCAAATCTCTATAGCTTCTAGGCCGAAATCTCCATCTCTAGTGACCTCTTCAGCACACCACCTTTTAGTTCTGAAGGGGTTTCCATCTCGCCATTCTTCCTCTTTAAATCTTTATTGTTCTCTTATGGAGGGAAGGGAATAAGGAACTAAGCAGGAGTTCTTTTAGGCCTTTTTTTGTTGGGCTAAATTTATCCTTTGTATGGACTACACACATATGTACATATATAGGAGACGTAGTTAAAAAAACTAAACCCCTATTTTCTCTTGACCGGCAGCTGCCATGTAGCCTAGGTCCAAGGCCAACTATGCCCATCACTAACATAAAAATAGAAATATTAATGAAAGTTGTCTAAATAACAACTTAATAACAAACTGTTTGTCCCAAAGAGGGTAAACAAGCAACCGATATAGTGTAGAAGGGGGGTTGAATACACTTTAAAACAACCAATCAAATTAATCAAATGTATATTCAATAATCAAATAGAATGATTACAATTATTACTCTCTAATCAAATCAACAGA
>JAUEJL010081245.1:0-27342 GCA_032274825.1 Drosophyllum lusitanicum
ATACACTTGAGTTCTTTTTTAAGTTAATTTGTGTTTTATATTTGGAAGTGCAATGATACACTTGAGTTCTTTTTTAAGCAAAGAGAAATTGTATGTAGTAGTATGTTTAATTTTAAAGCAAGCACCAGGGACGTGAGATTGCTTGGAGTATGACTTATTAATGGAGGCAAAACCATATATGTATTTAATTAAAGTGAGCAGAAAGTTTATCTTTAGTATTTGCAAGTGTAATAGTACACTTGATTTCTTCTTGTGTAGAGTAGAAATGTTTTGAAGACAAGGGGAATAAGGATATTCCTCCTTTTAAAGGTATTAAGTTTGTTTTTTGTATTTGGAAGTGTAAGGATACACTTGATTTCTTTTTGTGTATAGCAGAAATATTTTGAAAACAAGGGGAACAAAGATATTCACTCCTTTTATAGGCATTAAGTATGTCTTTCGTATTTGAAAGTGCAAGGGTACACTTCATTTCCTTTTATGTAGAGTAGAAACGTTTTGAAGACAAAGGGAACAAGGATATTCCCTCCTTTTAAAGACATTAAGTTTTTCATTTGTATTTGAAAGCGTAAGGATACACTTGATTTCTTTTTATGTATAGCAGAAATATTTTGAAGACAAAGGGAACAAGGATATTCCCTCCTTTTAAAGGCATTAAGTTTTTCTTTTGTATTTGAAAGTGTAAGGATACACTCGATTTCTTTTTGTGTATAGCAGATATATATTGAAAATAAGGGGAACAATGATATTCCCTCCTTTTAAAGACATTAAGTTTGTATTTTATATTTGGAAGTGAAATGATACACTTGATTTCTTTTTTGTGCGTAGCAGAAATATTTTGAAGACAAAGAGAATAAGGATATTCCCTCCTTTAATCCTTTTAAAGGCATTGTGGTGAAGTATTTTACGTTATTTTGAAGGGATTAATTGTTTGAAGTTCTGTTCTAAAAGTTACGTAGGAATCTAGTAGAAAACTCCTAACTAGCATGTATGCAAAAATTTTGATCTAATAATTAATTACTATCCCATATAACTAAGAGGTTTTGTATAAACTTCCATCTAGCTAACTTGTTCATCAAACTAAACCATGAATTAACATACAGAGCAAGGACGACGTACCGGAAGGGGCGCATAGCATAGCTAGGTGATTTCCCATGTACAAAAACTTGAGCAGCATGAAAATATGTCGCATTATCCTCACCATCGACTAACGAAAAATAGGCACATAATCAGAATGATACAATGAAGAGCCATATATATGTGTGTGTATATATATATAGATCCATTCAAAATTAAGACAGTGAAACGCTAATTATATAACAACTATTATACCTGAATACGGTTTCAAAGAGTTCCGTTTCTTAATTAATGAAGCGTATATGCTAGAGATCCAACTAGAAATTAAAGCAGATGGCCTGCAATAAATTAAACAAAATATATATTAATATAATGAGCGATCTTATTCATTTATCTGAAAATTGACCTAAAATAAAATTACATGTACGTGAAGCTAGCTAGCTAATACAACATCATATCAATCTAAGTTGTTGGACAATTAATTAATTGATTAAAGCCTCAAATTAATTAATTAATTAATTCATTGTTGGACATGCAATTAATCTATGTTAGAACATGATATCGATCTTACATAATACGAGAGGACAAATTGTTTCTTGAATGAAATTAAGCAAATTCAACGTAGGTGAAGCTAGAACATGATATCGATCTTACTTGTGAACACAATTAATTAAAGCCTACAGATCAGATTAATTAATTCATTGATCGAGAGTGCCTGTGGATCGTCGTCAACACAGAGTAAGCCCCAAATCCCCTGTTTCATTAATTAGTTAATTAACTATACGTTTCTTGAATTAAAGAAATTAACCTAAAAGTCTCACTTTTGATTCAAACCAGTACGTACTATTCAAAACCAAATTAAATTAATTAATTAGATACAGGATGAAGATAACTATTAATTAATTTTTAATTAAAAACAAAATACAAATTAATAAAAAAAGACTAAAATTCATATATACCTTGTGAATCCGATTATTCTTTTTCAGAAAATAAAGCAAAATGCTGCCGATTAATATCTTCATCTCCAGAAACCACTTCACGAACACCTTGGCTATCAATCCAGCCATTCAATCGAGGAGCGCTCTGTAGTTACATCATATCACAATTAATTAAGCACCAATTTTATTAAGCCGACGATCAAATTCAGTTACCAATAACTAAATCCTTACATAATACAGACACACATATATATACAGAGAGACAGAGAGAGAGAGAGATTAATGGCATACCTGCGTATATGGAAACGTACTGATCGAGAAGTACTGGAGATTGATGAAAATATGTAGACGGGAATTAAAGGAGGCCGGAGACCTAATTTGACGTCGGCACGGAGGTACATTTGATCGGTACGTTAGGGCCGAGATCGATTTGGTTGATGGGTTTTTAAACGACGCCGTTGTTCGCTGAACCTACGTGCGATCGACGTGAATACGTGATCGACGTGCCGGGAGGAACACTAACAAGAGAGGCCGGCCGGAGAAATGAAGCGCGAAATCTGGCCGGATGGCAATAAGACGATGATGGCCGGCGCTGGTGATACGGTGGCTCTCAGGTTTGGTGGTCGGTGGCAATAGATCGACGGTGACGTCTGCCTGGTGGAGATCGAGAGTCGATCGAATGGCGGCGATGGTGATACAACTATATAGGTGGCGGGTTAAGGACGAACGCCGTCTCTGCGGCTGTACGTGTGATCGACGTACGACGGTGTTAAGTTTGGCGGTGGCGGTGGCGGTGGCGGTGGCGGTGGCGGTGGCGGTGAAGGGTTTGAATTTTGAGACGATCGATTGATGGAGGAATGGGGACTAGAACGGATTTTGAGACAAGACGTACGTCGGGATTATGTTTCGTATCTTTCTCGTATCTTTATTTTACCGGTTGATCAAGTTTCGTACTCTTCTCGTATCTTCATTTTACCGGTTGATCAAGTTTCTTACTCTTCTCGTATCTTTATTTTACCGGTTGATCAAGTTTCGTATCTTCTCGTATCTCATATCTTTATTTTACCATATCGAGACAATCACATTTATTTATTAAGAGATGTTACTAAGGTTGTTATTGATTTTCACATTTAATTCTTATGTTAATAATCATTGTGGTTGTTATTTTATTCCATCTTTGGTCATTAGGCTAACTCCGGTTAAAGTTAACCGTAAATCAAAAGGTATTCTGGTTTTTTTGACACTTTATTCATGTTACCAAACATCCTCTTACCATTTTCTTTTACTTTTTTATTATTTAACTTGCTAAATGCAATTAAACATATTAAAGGTATTATTTAGTAAAATAAAATATAGAATTTTAATTTTAATTTTAATTTTAATTTTAATTATTCTTTAAACCAAATTAATATTTTAATTATTATTTAAACAAAATTAGGGATGATCAACAATTTTAACAAACAAAAATTAGATAAACAATTCAACCAAATATGTTATAGATAAGCTTGTGTTTACTGAATCTAGGTCTAAAACCCTTAAAAACCTTCAACAAAACCCTAAAAACCTTAAGATTTGAGATTGTTACAAATAACTCGACGAACAAGAACTTGATTCAACCCTCAGATCTGGTAATTGTTCAACCATTCAAGTGTTCATCGGAAACAATAAGTCGGTGAACAAGAGCTCGATTCAACCCTCAGATCTGGTAAAAACAACCATTTATATAGACTAAAAACCTTTAAAAAACCTAAATTGGTAAACAAAAAACCCTAAATGTGATTCCACTATAAGTGTCACTCTAATAAAAAAAGAAGATCAAGAAGAAGAAGGAGGTGGTTGTTTTAACACTAGGTGTGCCAATGTGGTTGTGAGAACAAGGGTAGCGGTGCGGTGTTGGTACAAAAATCATCAGAAAACATCTTTGGGTGATGGTGGTGGTTGTGGCGATGGTGCTCCGGAGGGAGCGATAGTTGCAGGCTGCGATTCTTGAAGGGACAAGTGAATGGTGGTGGTTCAGATAGAAGAGAGAGGGCGAGAGATTGAAATATAAAAGGTTAATAAATGGTGTTTGTTCGGTAACGGCGGTTCTTCACATCTTCTTACCAGACTGATCTGATGCAAACCATCGCTGTCGGCTATGGAGGTGTAGATAACATGCTTGTCGAAGGCGGTAGTGGCGTGCTTAACAGAGACCATAGATAGTGGTGGGACGGCAGTCGGTGGTGGTAATGGTGACAAGTAATGGGTGGATGGCGGTGGTGGTTGTGACCCCTATAGGGTGGATGGCAGTGGCAAGTGGTTTAGCAGGTCTTTGGTTGCAAATTTGAGAGAGAGAATGAGAGATAGGAGTGAGAGTGGGGTTGATAGAAAGGGAACTAAAAAACTGGTGTTTGGAAACAAGTACAGAGAAAACCTTTAAATAAGTATGTTTGGAAATAATTTTAATAAGTTTAGCTTGTTTGGAAATAAGGATAACAAATGAAAAAACCAAAATACCCTTTGACTTACGGTCAATGTTAACGGGAGTTAGCTTAAATGACTAAAAGTGAAACAAAGTAACAACCACTGTGACTATTTTCGTAATTATTAAAGTTAAAAGACCAAAAGTGAAAATCAATGACAACCACATAGACCATTTTTGTAATTAAATCATTAATTAATTTGACCGTTTGATATTATAATTTCCATTTCATTATAATATATGATCATGAAATATATATATTATTATATTATATGGAGTAATAGAATTAATTAGCATTTTTGTAAAAATTAAATATTTTGTTAATAATAATAATTCATGTTTATTAAATGTCGTTAATCGTTATACATAGAACATTATTAATATAAGGATTTTTTTACTTCAACATTACCCTCAAATTTAAACTTTAATTATTGCACATAGTATATGATAAATAAATAGGCAAATTGCATGAAAATGCAATGAATTTTGTCTTAGTTACTATTGTATACAACCAACTTTAAGTTTTTAAAAATAATACAATTAACTTTCATAATCCTCTCATTTTATGCAAACAACTTTTTATGTGTCTGTTGTTTAGTTACAATTGTATACAATGAACTTTGCCATAATTTTCATAGTATACAACAAGTTGCATACAATGTGAGGTTTATAAAAGTTGGTTGTATTATTTTTAAGAAAATAAAGTTGATTGTATATAATGGTAACTAAGACAAAGTTCTATGTGTTTGAATGCAATTTGCCCATATATATGCGCATATATGTGTGTGTGTATATATATATATGTATGTAGGGGAGAGTTCATGCGAAAAGTGTTTTATTTGCGAAAATTGCAAGAAGTAATTTCAGTCATTGATTAGTTTTTGATCTTGTGGTTCACATTAATCATAATTAATACTCTTATTTAATTCAAAAGGGTAAATTATTAAACAAAAATATATTTCTCTCCTCTCTCTAATTAATTTTTTTCTCTAGATTTCATTTATTTTTTTGTTTTTATTATTTTCCAAATTAATTCTTTTTTTCCATAAATTTCTTCATATATTTGACTGTTCATTAATGAATCATAATATTTTGGTAGGATTTTTTAATCTTTTATTACTAAAAATTACAATTAATATTTGTGTTCAACCATGAACAGAAATAATTAATTTATACTTTTGTTCAACAACAAACAACCGAAAAATAAACAAAAAGGGCCTAAAAATCTGAGCTTACTAATGAACAATTATCTAAACAACCTAAATACACACACACAAGTTCCGTTCCCTAATAAACAAACCCATCACTAGTAAACAAAAGAATATCATAAAAACTCAAACAAACCTGTATTTTATGAAAAAAATCCATGATTATTTGAACTGCTAGATCAAAGAATACACATAACAGACTAAAAAATTGAACCATAAACAGCAACTAAACATTCAAGTCTTCTGTTCACTATTAAACATGATATCAAACCAAGTTAAAAAAATGTGCCTTCACAGTGTTTATAGAAATTAAAAAAAAACAAAGATAGAGGGATGGTGACAACATATCCGTGACCCAAAACCAAAGAGCATCAATGGCTGTTAGCTGCTACTAAGACACTAGATCCGTGAACCAAAACTAGATCCATAAAGACCACAAACAGATCCGAGTTTGATATCACCTAAGAGATGAACAAAATATCGATGATGTGGTGGAAGTTGTGAAAACTAACACTTTGTACAAACCTAAAATCAACTGGTGATAACCTTCAATGGTTAAGCAACAACGTAGGTGGCGGCTTAACCTAAAATCAACAGTATGGACCGGGAGGCGGAGGGGTCTGTTGCTGTGTCGGGTCATCGTCGGAGATGAGTAGGGCAAAGTAGGCGGCAGCGGTTGTGCAGCAACGAAGGTGACGGTGGTTGAGCAATTTTGTGGCGGCGATGGTGGCTGAGGTCCTAAAATCGACGATGACCAAAAGTCCAACATCTGATGATTGATGAGCTTGTCGCGGGCGACAGTGGCTGAGGCACGCAATGAATGACAGTGGTGGTAGAGGAGCAACAAGGGTGGTGGTGACGGAGGCACTCAGCCACGATGAAGAGCAACCGTGACTCCATTGGTGAATGACGGAGGAGCAGAGAGGTTGGGCGGTGGATGATGGTGATTTAGGGGTTAAGTAAAGGCCTGAACGTGTGACGGGGGAGAGAGAGAGTTTGAATAACCTAATTTGGGTGGAGTATTGAATGTGGAAATGGAAAGCTTTAATTACTAGTGATATTATTTGATAGTAAAATGTCATTTTTTCCCTAATAGTTTTATTCAAAATTCCTTTATTTTCAACTTAATTACTAAATTGCCATATTTAATCTTAGCCATTTGTTATAAGATCTAACGGTTTAAAACGCTTCTCGCACTTTTCGCAATAAAAAAGCTTTTCGCATGAACCACCCTCTCTCTTTCTCTATTTATATATATGGGTTATGTATGTTGTTAGCGAGCTTGCTGGATCTCATACATAAGCCAGAGGGGTTGGAACTTGGGTGTTTGTTTTAGCTTTCTATTGTGGTTGAAGATGAGTTAGAATACGGTCTACCTTTGGGACATGCTATTAGCTTGAGTGTAGGTAGGGTTTATAAGGAAAGGAAAAAATCCACTTGAAAGGCAAAAAATAAGAAATTGCCAAGAAAGTCCTTAGAATCAATAAGGGGTCAAAAAAATGATAATGAGTTTGAGAAGAGGGTCAACACGAAAAAGGGCAAGGAGTTTTTAGGAGTTAGGCACACCTTTTTGGATTCATAAGGGTTTAGTAAGGGCTCCAAGATCCTCACAGCCACATACCCAACTGATATATATAGGGGAACACCACATCTGAATGTCAAAAGTGTCGGTTTCCAAACGAGACTTCGTGGGCTTCTTGTTGAGTTGGTTTTATTGAATCCCTACCAATGATATCTTGCACTTAATTGGTTAACTAAGCCTCAGGGACTTGAAGTTACCCAGATTTTGGAACCTTTTCAAGACTTGCAAAGGGTTAGGTTTTTGCTCTCACATTTACGTCAAGATATATCAACCATTAATGACATGGTAAGATTTCTGAGGACAAATGTTGGAACATTTTCAAATCTTCCAAGGGTTTAGGTTTTTGCTCTGCACAATTAAACATAATACAAGAATATGGATTCGGGATACTGATGGTATTACTTAGAAGATACTATCAATCGAAAGAGAACTTATGAATCTAACACAAGGAATTGATGATACTATCAATTGGAAGGGATTATGAAATCCTTACCAAGGCCGCAAAACTCAACCATTGGAGAAATGCAGAACATCAATGGTCTCTCTTACGGTTAACAATTCTAAGGTAGATATATGGATTAGAAGGCCAAGTGGTTGTGATTTAGGCTTAAGGGTGCTATTTCTTCAATTGTCTCTTATAGGTCTTCTAAGTAGGTGACGAGGAAGACAAGGGAGGTGTGAGGTGATTTTGTTGAGGTGGAGGAACTTGTTGAGCTATGGAGTTCGACTCGTGCTAGGTGTTCGTGAAGGCGCCATAAGAGAGGCTAGGGTGCAAGTGCCTCTTTTTCATGGAAGGAAAATTTGGTTTATGGGAAAGCGCATATAATTATATTAACCCAATTCTCTCCACCCTTTGTAGTCATAAAACCCCAAATTGAGATTAATAATCTTAGCATGCTACTGCCTCTATGAACTTAGGTCATTCCTACACGGAACCATGTAATTCTTGTTCTTTGCTTGTTCATTTTTTATTCCTAATGTTGTGATTTTATTTTATTGCATATCACAGTTTCATGATATCCAACCTAGATCTGACAGAATTTTACTAATTAATCTAAAATTTTCCATCTTGAGAACAATACGTTCTTTGGGAAGAGGGGGGGGGGTTAAAATTAGTCCCTTACATGGGTGCAGCCCATGTTCGATTGCATCCAGGGTTAATTATCAAGTTGGGTAATTATGTTAATTTCATATCAAGTACCTCCGAGCATGGATCATGAGAGGTTGATTAGTATTGTTAATTTTGATCTCAGAAAAGTTGGGATCGAATTAGGCATCATGAAGCATGCTGCTTTTGTAATATGATTATTATGCTTTTTTAGCATAATGTTACTTTTGGTTTCTATAAGGATATAGTAAGCTTTCAGTGTTGTTATCCCTTAAGCCAAACTTTATATCGATATGATGATGCAGTTTGTTTTATATGTTGAAGTGCATTCTTTCTTTTTTGATGCTATACTTTATTTCACCATAATTTCCTATTCATATTGAATATATCATTTCAGTCAACCTATATGAGTTGTGCGTGGCATTAATCTATATAATGTTTTGAACAAGCCGAAGAAAAACGTGCATGTGCCTTTTTTCTGGCCCTTTCTGGAAGCATCCTTCTGCTGTCACTGTTGTTCTATCACACAGATGGCTACCTTATTCTTAGCTGGTAACTTTGTTTCACTTGTACATTAGCATTGTTGTGACAAGACCATGAACTTTTTGTGCTGCAGAAAGTCTTGATGTGCTTGAAAGTTGGGTTAGGGAGCTATTTAGCAAAGTCAAGACCAGCAATGCATCAAAGTCAGAAGTCGGACGACACAGACCAGGAGTAGGACTCCCTATTTGGACTGCGGGAAAAGTTTATCGATTAGAGGCTGTTAAGGATGTTCATGTTCTCGATCTATCTTGGACATTGCCATGTCTTCGGAAAGACTATTTAAAGAAAGCTGAAGACTATTTGGCACATCTCCTCGGGCATGGTGAGCTGTTTGAAACAGATTAGTTTCCTTGAAATTGATTGCTCTTTTTCTAAGCGTCAAACACTTATATTTGTTTGCTATTGCAACATAGTTAACTGATTGGTCATTTCTTTGTATTGTAAAAATAGAGAAGATTTACTTTTAAATAAAGAGAGTATGGAGTTTATCTATGAATATGGAAAAAAGTTTATTGTAGGTTAAGCCTGAGTCGTTGAAGTGCATCACTCTATACATGCATACTAAGATACATACATACATACATACATATATACACGTCTCTCTCTCTATATGTATGTATTAATGTATGGAAATGAACATGAAAACCGAGTGAAAGCTGAGCTGACATCAGCTGATGCCGTCTGTCTGGGTTTATATTTATTATACGGCTGGGTGTCTTTCTTTCTGGTTCCTTTGACATGAGTAGATTAAATGATTTACTGCTTACTTTACAATTATTACAAAGATCTCATTGCTTTCCAATATAATCTCAATGTGACTCCAACTTTGTTTGAGTACAACTTCCTACCTCTTACTTTGACTTCCTGGTGATTAGTTGTGAGTTTCTGCTAACCAAAAGTGCCTTGCTTCAATAAATATCATGACTGGTCCCTAAGTGGTAATCTTTAATTCTGAGTTCACATCTCCCTTTCCTCCTTTAATTTAAACTAGTATTTTATGCGTGCGATGCCGCGGTGTATAAAATATTGTTCAATTGAGTTTTGCTTTGTTATCTAATGTAATGTTGTACAACCAATAGATGTTTGTTCCTCACTTTGTAACCGAATGAGTTAATGGCCATGCTTTATAGAGTTCAAACTTTAATTGTTAGTTTGTTATTCTACATTATAACCGAATTTCATTTTGTAACCGATCAATGACTTAATTTTCATTAATTGTAGAGTTTGAAAATCGAATGCTTTAAGATATTGTAATACATGCATGAGATGTTGTAATACTTAACTTAAAATTTGGTCTTAAAAAAAAGACCTAAATGCATTATAGAGTTGTGTGTGTGTGTGTATATATATATATATAGTGAAAAGATCATTTGAGAACCATTTTTATTGCGAGAACCAATCCTAACCGTCCAATTCTCCATCCTTTAATTCAATTGCCCACCCATGAATTCATCACATGCACCTTGCCACACTCTATCCTCCCACGCTCTTCATCCATGAAGTCCACTTACCAATTGGATGGCTAAGATAGGTTCTCGCGGTTCTCACAATAATAATGGTTCTCAAATGAACCCTCCCCTATATATATAATCTTTCTTCTTTGTTATTGGACATCATCTGTTGCATGATCTTTCTGCTACATTATTCTTCTGATACCACCTTGGGGTCTGGGGAGATTCATATAGAGTAAACTTGTGTATACAGAGGGCAGAGGAAGCTTGCTCTTCTTTTTAAAAGATAAAGGGTGGGCGACTTCTATATCGGCTGGTGTTGGTGATGATGGAATGCAACGATCTTCAGTAGCTTATGTTTTTGGCATGTCTATACACCTCACCGACTTTGGATTGGAAAAGGTAATATCACAATGTACCTTATGATGTAATTTATCGCCATTTTCTTTGGCTTGTTTACAAGGTGGGGTGGTGGTGAGACTTGAGAGTGTGACACATCCTAAGTTTCATAATGCTAAAAGAAGTGTTGACATAAAAAATTCCACTTACACTTCAGTGCTAATCAGTAATCAATATTATCCAAAATATTTGCTTACATGCATAGCTTATGCTCCTTAAACTATCTCTTAGAAAGATGTCACACTTATAATTGCTTATAACTACAAAAGGGTATACAATAAAGAGTTATTAAACTAGTAAAGGCTATGCTTAAACAATATGCTTTTCTGATATACATCTTGTTTTGCATAACAAGCTCAAACCTCTCCTTGCCTGTCACTAGGATGGACTATTTTTTCACCTGAACATGATATCACATATTCAAAGAGAGAGCGTTGAACACTTGGTGAAACCACAGTTTTATCTCAGGCGTATCACTACACAGTTCTTCGGTGTAGCCTTACTCTAAATTTTAACAACTATGTTGCCTAACACAACAACATTTTCTCACAGGCGTATCACTATGCCTAGCTGTTATGATTTTCCCCTTTTGTGTTTCTGCTTTAAAACTACTAACAAATCTCACATATTGCTTTCTTTTTCGTAGTCACAAAATAATAAACATGTAGAGGGTAAATCCCACATGTATAAGCTTCTCACTCTTGCATATTCTACTTAAATTCATTCATTATTGAGCTCAGAAAACTCAAAAAGGCTTAAACACAACAACCCTAACTATTTAATCTTGTCGCTACGGCTACATCATATCTAACTTGTGTTTGTTACTAATCTTCATCTATGCATTGGTTGAACATTAGGATGTACCTCAATCCACTTGTGGAATGCTTGAACAATGTTGCTTCCTTCACTAAGCTTTTATCTTTCTTCCTTCAGTTTGATCTTTGCTTCACAGTTTCCTTTCTCACTCTCTAGAGAACGTTTGTTCTCTCTCTCTCTCTCTATATATATATATATATATGTATATCTATCATTCAAGTTTGTAACTTTTAGGGCATTTATCTATCTATCTATCTATTCGAGTTTGTAACTTTTAGGGCATTTATTTAGTTAAAACCTGGTTATAGTGTTGGGTTGGAAATGTACATGACATATGAATATTCAAAACACAGCTTTGTTGCTTAACAATAGTCTTCAAGTGAAGCTTTATCCTCTGATGTTTTGCCTTAAACTTCTTTGAAATGAGATATCTGTATTTGCAGATATATGATATCATTGGTTTTGTTTATCAATACCTTAAGTTACTGCGGCAAGTTTCTCCTCCAGAATGGATATATAGAGAACTTCAGGACATTGCAAATATGGATTTTACATTTGCTGAGGAGCAACCTCAGGATGAGTATGCTGCAGAACTTTCAGGTATCTCTTTTCCCTATTTTCTAATTACCTTTTTGTTTGCTTCTAGAGCATTATCTTGGCTTTGAATCCCATATTATTTAAGTAACTGTTATTGTTTGAGCAGTATTATTACTTGGTTGTGCTTGACGTTTCAAAAGGCATAATTCTTATTTTGATCCTGCCTTTTAAATCGTAAAGTGTCATTATTCTCATATAATCTCTTTGTAATTGTAATATATTGTTAAAATAGTAGTCTGTTTTCCTGCTCAGTTTTCATTTTCAGATTTATGAATCTCATTATTTTTCTCATTCGTTTCAAATAATATATTTATATACTTTTTATTGGTATTCCAGCAAATCTGCTTATCTATCCACCGGAGCATGCTATATATGGGGATTATGCATACAAGGTGTGGGATGAAGAAATGATCAAACATGTATTGACTTTTTTCACACCAGACAACATGAGGACTGATATATTAACGAAGTCTTTCAACAAATCTCTCGGTATTTACTATTATGTGCCTTGCTAAATTGTCAGTTTGCAGATATTGATGGTGATAAGGAGTACTTCTGTACTTAGTATTACCATGAGCTGATATTATAATTTTCGATTGTGGATGTCAATGATGTCATCTATTGTATTTCTAGAAATTGTGTATCTTGAAGATATCCAGTGAATTAGATCTTGGTTTTGGCAGTGTTCTTAAAAATGTAATTTGTTCTTGTTTGTAAATTGGTAAATAAGATTTTTGATCTTCATTGTTCTCTGAGCTTGCTTCTTGGCTTGGAACTTTTCTAGCACTTGGTTGTCAATAAATATCTATTGTCTCTCATTCAGTGATTCTCCCATGAGACAAAATGTGTGTGAGAAACAAAATCTTTTTGGTATGATGCTGTTAACTGCTTCCCCTAACTTTTTTTTTAATTTATTTTTTCTCAGGTTTCCAATGCGAGCCCTGGTTTGGATCACAGTATATAGAAGAAAACATTTCTCCATCCCTTTTGAAATTATGGAGAGATCCTCCAGAAGTAGATGCGTCATTGCATCTACCTGCAAAAAATGAATTCATTCCACAAGATTTCTCCATTCGTGCAAATAGTATTTCATGCGACTCCATCACTTCATCTCCTCCTAAATGTATACTTGATGAACCGTTGATGAAATTTTGGTACAAGCTCGATACGAATTTCCGATCTCCACGTGCTAATACTTATTTTCGTATTACATTGAATGGTGCTTATCGTGGTTTAAAGAATGTGCTATTGACTGAGCTATTCCTTAACCTTTTAAAGGACAAGTTAAATGACATTGTCTATCAGGCAAGTAACTATTGTCTAGTTTTTTAGTGCTATATATACGTTCGGTTCTGTGTTAACAAAATAACAAGTGATTGTTTTTGTATGTAAACCCCATCACCAGGAGTGGAACATATTTTTTTGGTTCTTGTTGAAATTATTAATTAATCACAGATTTTTGGATACATATATATGTTCTCTTGTCCAATTACTTCTTTTTTGGTTTTTTAGACATAGTTCTATTCACTGTTTCCCTCCTCAAATGGACTTTCTGTTGTCATTATTTTGCTTCATTATTAGTATTATGTTGTATTTGGAATCCGAGGATTGTAAACAATAGCCTGATTTCTTTGCATGCAGGCAAGTGTGGCCAAGTTGGAAACTTCTATATCACTTGTTAGTGACAAATTAGAGCTAAAGGTCTATGGCTTTAATGACAAGCTTCCAGTTCTCCTTTCCAAAATTTTGGAAACTGCCAAGTCATTTGTGCCAACTGATGATCGCTTTGTGGTATGCATGTTTTTGAGCTCTCTCTATATAATTAAAATGGCTTAGTCGATTAGATATTAGTATTTTACATTCTTGTGTCTCTGTTGAAGAGTTGATAATTTATTGTTCTTCACAGGTCTTGTTTTATTTTTGTGCAAGTTTGTTCTATTGTAAACTTTTAGTTTCACTGCATAGGTAAGTCTGATATGGTCCTTAAGAAATCCAAAGGAAATGAAAAGGGATCTTAAGTTAACATAGGAGTTTGATTAGGGCATGCAAGCTTCAATAATGGAGTTTGGACTCAGTTACAGGGTTCACATTTAAGAGGGAGAGAACTTGATTAATAAATCTCAATTCCTAACTAAACTAATCATAACGCATGTAGAAGTTTGTTGATTTCTATTAATCTTCCCCATATGTTTGTATCACCAGTCTATCATGAAGTAGTTCATATCAACCCATCACCCTGGAAAAGATTCTTGTCCTGGAGAATGTGTTTTTAGACCGGGAACATTTTTCTCTGTCTTCATGTAACTTACTAATAGCATTTAATCCTTTTGACCCAGGAATCTTTGTTCTTAATATGCTCCATGAGCGCTCAGATCCCTATATGGCTATATCCCCTGTTTTCAAGATTTTTGATATGTGATCTTTCAAAGCTTGGCTATACGAGGAAATCTTTAAGCGAATAAGGCATTCATGTGATCCCAACAACAATCACTACTTCAATATAGTAGGACCCACTTTCAGATTTCCTAATATGGTCCATACTAATTTGGTATTCTAAACTATTTCCAATTGACTTTTTTACCATCAATACCAACATGAAGATGTGCATCATTGACAGACATTTAGCTCATTACCAGGGTTTTAACATCAAATATCTGTAATGGAGAAAGTTCGCTTCTTCCATCCCAAGATTCTTTCTTCTTATCTCCTGTTTTCTGACTGCACCTTCAGATATCTTTTCTTATAAAGTCAACAACTTTACTTTCGTGTTTCAAAGACCAGGATGGCCGTCTAGGCTGTACACCCAGAGATTCTAGTGTCGAAGGCAAATATGTCCTCTTTTCTAGTATATACACTAGTCTGTAGACCAGAAGTTTACTTGAGCCCTTACCATTTGTAATGGCTGCTAAGACATGTACTGAATACTTAGCCTGCCTACTACTACCTTCTAAGCATATCCTTTCCAATATGATGTCTAATGAACAGATGTTTCTCCTACTTTGCAAATCGTTTCAGCAATCTTTGCAAGAACAAGCCAAATACCTTCCTTTGCCTCATCACTACCCTGAAGAAGATGGGTCGAATCTTCATCTATCCCACTTAGCAGCAAAGGACTAAAGCATGCAAGGATCACAAGTATATTCTTGCGACGAGTTAATTTTTTGTATCCATCACATATATTCACAGAACAGAGAGATATGGATTGCATATTAAGTGTAGTTTTCTTCTGGAGCTATGAAGTATTATTGTCCTTACATGTCTGCCTAAATGGAAGATACTTTTGCACCTCTAGCTGTGACCTTTGCTTCTGCTCCAGTATTTCCTCTAAAGCCTTCACCTCGACTTTATTAAACTTTGAAAATAGGTTGACCATTTACTTTCTTTTTCGTTTTTTTGTCTTCTATTTGATGGAAAATTCAACTGGAAAAAAGGAATGTGCGTAGAATTTGCTCAACCATGTCTGGTCCCAAATCTTTGTCATAGAAAATTTTAAAAGTTTTCCAGGTATCCAATCATAGTCATCATTCAACTTCAAACCACTAATTTGCTTCATGAACCAACTCTGGTAGTCTGGTGTATATCAGATAGCCTGTCCATGGTATATTTTTTCACAAGAATATATTCCCTCATTTCCCTGAAGGCGTTCAAGCAACAAGCTTTAAGGTATCAGCCTCCATGGTCTATTTTTTCACAAGAATAAATTCACATATGAGGCTACTGCTACAACTTGTTTGCTTATACTTTCATTATCATTCTAACCATCCAACATTCCAACATCTGTTCAGCATGTGCTTTGAGGCAAGCTGCTTTCATGTCGCACTTGTCTGCAACTTTTTCTATATTCCTTCTCATCATCTGATCAGTTCCACCAATACCATGTGCCCTGTCATCTTTTCCATTCCCTTTACCAATAAGGTTCTGGTTAGCTTGTGTAGGTTGTCTCTTATTTTGGTGCATCCTTTTCTGTTTAGGCCATTTCCATTTGTCAAGTTGACACATGTCCTTTTCCTTTTGGTCCATTTCCATATGTCAAACTTCAATTGCCAAAAGCTGTCAGTTCTTTGTAGCCTCTTTTAAATCTCCTAACAAGAGATTTGTATCTTTATCACTCATTTTTCTTATGAGTCGTCAACCTGCTGATCATGTGTCATATTTCGATTTAGATGCATCTTCTATCCTTCTGAAAACTGATGACCTCTTCCTAGAACCCTGCAAAAAGGTTTCAATTTTTTCCTCTTAATCTTCTTTTTGTTTTTTACTTGTGTAACAAGCTTTATAGATCTATCATGTAACTTCAATTAATTATCAGACGATAATTCTAATCTTGTTGCTCTTTTGGTAATCAGTAACTCAACTCTCTTTGGTTGTTGGAGTGTCTCCATGTTTTCTTACTGAGACCTTTATGTTCATTAGCATCAATAATGGAAGGTGGCATCTTCAGAAACTGTTCATGTTAATTATGGATTCCCCAATTCCCTTTCCTTATTACCATATTCCTTTTGACTAAGCTGTGTTCTTGGATACACTTGAGTTACCACTGCTGATTTGGATTTTGGGATTAAATTCGTAAAGATGGTCAATGATCTAGTAGGAATAGGAAGACGTTTTGAAGTGTGGACTGTTTTGTTTGGGTACTTGTTTGAAAATGAGTTAGAACTGAAGTTATGAGAAGAGAGTATTGATTCTTGTAATTTGGCAAGGCAAGGGAATAAGTATCAAAATGGGTTTTGGGTTTAAACATTCTACCAACCATCTCAATTTCGGTTTATGAGCCATCCATAAAATGACTGACCAATTGCAATTCATCCAATTTTATCTTGCTGATTAAAGACTTAATGGATCTTGATCTTATTTGAGAAGTTTTATTCTTCGACTACAATGAACACTGCATGTGCATCTTTCTCGGTACTCACTACTTTTTTCTTCCGTTGTTCTTCTTTTTTCTCAGAAATTACTTTGTCATCACATCATTTGCCACTAAATCCCTCAAAGGCTCAAATCATCCACAAATATGAATTATAACCCGAATTGTTGACATCATAATTGAAGATCCTTTGTTTTATCTTCTCAATTTTTGTACCTCACCAGTCGAGAATTCTTGAATGTTTGTAAATTTTCAAATCTGCCTTTGAATCTTGTATTACCTCAGCTACTGTGATAACCTGTTTCATATGTTCATTCACGATTATGCTTTGACTATCAGATCTGAATTTTATCAATTGATTTGATCTTTTCATAGATTTAAAGGAAATGTAAAGGGATCTTAAGCTAACACAGGAATTTCAATAATGAAGAAGAGAGATTTGAATGTTATTAATGGTGTTTGGAACTCAATTACAGGGTTTATATAAAAGAGTGAGAAAACTTGATTTACAATGTCAGTTACTAATCAACTTCTTGCATAGCTTTCTACTAATAGATAAGTACCCTTCTAAACTAATCATAACAGATTCCTGAGTTTGTTAATTTCTGTTAAGATCCTCCACTTGTGTCTCACATTTGGTTGATATCATGGTCACACAATAATTTATGCATTGCAAATTAATAATTTTCTTTGCTGGCCAACTGCTGGTATTTTGACAGGTAATTAAGGAGGACATGGAGAGAAATTTAAGAAATGCCAACATGAAGCCTCTAAATCATTCATCGTACTTGAGGCTGCAAGTTCTCTGTCAGAGTTTCTGGGATGTTGATGAGAAGCTAGGATTGCTATATAATCTCTCCCTAGCTGATTTAAAGGCTTTTATTCCCGAGCTATTCTCACAGGTTCACTATTACACTTGCTTATTAAGCACATATGTTGCACTTGCCTTTTCTCCTATAACTCTATGCTACTCTTGAGCTTCATATAACTATATGATGTAGTGGAAAATGTGAAAGTACATCATTTGGTTTGTAATTCTTGAATAAGGACGTGCCTAGCATCTTCATTTGTTTGTAATTCCAAAGAAGCCACAAGCGTGGAGATGGCAATATGGTCGGGACAGGTGGGCGGGTTAGTATGGATCAATCTTAAACACTTTTTCCTGAAAATGTTAAATTTGTGTGTGGGTCAAATATGATAGTATCACGGTATTCCAGTAGCTAGATTTTTTATTAATTAATATTTTTTAGAGGTTTTAGCCTTTTAGGTATTAAGAATTCACTTCAATGGGGCTTTCAACCTGTTTGGCCCCTCTGACCCATTCTCTTTTAGCCTTCTAATTTTTTTCCCTCTTTGACCTGTTAAGATATAACATAACTTGACATGACCAAGCTATGACTATTTACTGTTTCTGAAAATCACCTAGTGTTTTTTGGGAGACTTATTTGAGTTTCTCTTTGCTCCTGGGAACTCTTGTAAAGCTGTTACTGTTAATTGTTCTATGCCTTTATATATCTCTCTTGTGCAGTTGTATATTGAGGGGCTTTGCCATGGAAATCTACTTGAAGAAGAAGCTGCAAGTGTATCAAAAATATTTAAAACATATTTCTCCGTACCGCCACTTCCATTCGAGATGAGACATAAAGATAGCATTTTATGCCTTCCTTCTAATGCAGACCTACTTCGAGATGTCACAGTAAAAAATAAGCTTGATACGAACTCTGTGGTTGAGGTTATTAACTCCTTTTTTTAATCTTCATGAAATTATTCTTATGGAAGCTGTCATTATTGTATGGTGTCATTTGGATGTTTCTGACTAGTATTTTTTTATCTCAGCTTTATTATCAGATTGAACCCGAAGTTGGTTCAAACTTAGCCAAATCAAAAGCGCTGGTTGATCTTTTAGATGAAATAGTGGAAGAACCACTTTTCAATCAACTTAGGTATAGTGATATTAAATTTCCAACTAGACGAAAACTGTAGTGTGGGGTTTAGGGTTTAGGTTTTACACCATGGGCTAATGTCTTGTGTGATGGCATGTAGAACAAAGGAGCAGCTTGGTTATGTTGTTGACTGTAGCCCTCGGGTAACATACCGGATATTGGGATTCTGTTTTCGTGTTCAATCTGCTGAATATAGTCCTGTTTATCTGCAAGGAAGAATAGATAATTTTATTAATGAGATGGATACTTTGTTGGTAAGCACACTCTTGTAACTATATTTTTTTCAAAATTAGGTGTATCATTTCTCTTTCCTTGATTGCTTGATGGCTAACTTTTACAGTGGGTCAGACTAGTTAGCTCAACCCGCAAGCCCTTTTCACTGACCTTTTTTGTAAATTAATGAAATTATTAATGTGAAAAAAATGATTACAAAAACGGTATTATTACAAAAAAAAAACACGATTAAGTAGGGTTTTATACATTTGAATACACTTTGGATGACTTCCAACTTGTTTGACTTGTTCGACCCATTTAAAACATTTATGTATTTGACCACTTTAAAGGTAAATGGGCTGAAATTGCCACCTCTATACAACTTAGATTGAAGAGACTAGATGCATAAGGAATCCATTGTATACACATAATTGACTTTTCCATGTCATGTTTTGTTTGCTGGGATTGCAGAGTGAACTTGATGATGAGTCTTTTCAGAATTTTAAAAGCGGATTAATTGCAAAGCTGTTAGAGAAAGATCATTCTCTCACTTATGAAACAAACAGATACTGGGGACAAATCACAGACCAGAGGTAATTTTTCGTGCCTTTGATATTATACTTCCCTAATCTAGATTAATGTTCTGATTAGCATGGTGAAAGTTTGCAAATTGCTAGCATTATATCTTCTTTAAATCTTTAATCTAATTTTCAAATACTTTTAAAGAAGGCAACTGATGATGCTATTGTTTATGATAGACATATTACCATGGTCAATGAGTTGCTCATATATACAGATCTCTCAAGTGGGACCGGTTGTCATACTCGAACTTCTTCCAGCCATTTATAAACACGTACACCACTTTTTTGTATTAGTCAGACCTACTACCATTTATTGATACAAATTTTGGTAAAATATAAGAGGTTTAAAGTTTAAACTCCTCGCAACTCCCCTAAACCATTATTTATTGACTAATAAATGTACAATAAAATGGATAAAGGCCAACACTAGTGAATCACAAAAATCATTCCTTGACTACATGCCATTCTGCTGATTTTTTAAGCTTGAACTTGGTGGCACCCTCTAATGTTAATTACTTAAATTTCTTGTGTGTAACTCTGTTAAAGTTCATCCATCTTTGCTAAAGATGACATGTGATAGGCACTTGCCGCATTATAGGGTATTTTGATGAGATCCTGTTAGGAAGTTTAGAGAAATCTTTAAGAGAATTGCATTATATGAAAAAAAAAGAATTAGCATTACAATTGACTAGGCCCTCACTATTTATAGGACTAGTTTAGGCAATGAGGTAAGAAATAACAAACTAACAAAACTAACACCTACTAGCCGAGACTAACAACCTGAATTAAAGTCATACTCGACAAATCTCTACCTCGACTTTAATTCTACTAAAGTACAAACATAAAACTCTACTTCCAACCGTCAACTTTTAGAAGATCTAAACAATGTCTGAACTTGTTTAAAGGAACAAATTTAGTAAGTGCATCAGCTGGGTTCACTTTCTTTAATTTTACTTTTCTTTCTGATTGTTGGAAATGATAACGAGCGTCTATGTGCTTCGTTCTTTCATGATGCACCTATCCCTTGTCTTGATCATGATGAAATCCAAGATCACCAATCAGACCCTTCAGCCAAATTCCTTCCTTTGCAGCCTCCGTAAGTGCCATATATTCCGCCTCTGTTGTGGATAAAGCAACTGATGGCTGTAACGTTGCTTTCCAGCTTACCACATCTCCAACAGTGAATACATACCCCTTTAACGACCTTCTAGTGTCGAGATCAGCTGCATAAGCTAAGTCTGAATACCCAGCAACTAAACTGTCTCCTTTTCCTCCGTAAATGAGACCTACATCAACTAAACCTCTCAAATATTGAAAAATTCTTCTAGCACACAGCAGCCCAATGTTCCTTTCCAGGACAAGCCATATAGCACGAAACAACACTCATAGCATGTTTTATGTCATGTCTAGTGCAAACCATGACATACATAAGACTTCCCACTATGTTTGAATAAGGAACTCCGCTCATATCTCTATTTCAGCTTCTGTTTGAGGTGCCAAAGCCACCAACAACTTGAAATTTGCTGATGATGGAATACTTAACGGCTTTGCTGAAGCCATAGCAAACCAAGAAGGTATCTTCAAGATGTAACTTTTGCGTGACTAGAAAAGTTTACCCTTAGATATGTCTCGAACTATTTCCATCCCAAGTTTTTGTGCAGCCCCAAATCCTTCATATCAAACTAAAAAATTAAGTTGTTTTAACTTCTTAATTTCAGCCTTATCTCGAGCTGCCACCGGCATATCATCCACATAAAGTAGCAAATACATACGTGAACCATTAGCCACTTTCTTATTATATATGCAACAGTCATAGGGACTTCGATTAGAGTCAACAGCTACAGATCAGCCTCTGAACCTGAATCATCTTTACCAAAAGTAGCGGACGCCTTCTCATTTCGTTTTGAGCATTCATTCTTCCAATGTGCAAGTTCACCACACCAGTGACATGCATCTTTCGGGCTTGCTTTCGATCCTCGTACCTTGGATCTTGATCGACTTCTTCCCTTCCACTTGCCTGTTCCTTTTTCTCGGCCCTTTTCTCTACCTTCATTTACCACCGACAAGCCAATAGATTGATTTTCAGTTCCATTTCCAGAAGCTTTATGGCGTAATTCTCGTGAATGCAAGCTTGATCGAACTTCTTCCGAAGTGATCGTGTCCCTTCCAACTACAAACAAGTTGACAAAATTTTTGTATGAAGGTGACAACAATGAAACCAACAAAATGAGGATATCATCCTCATCTTCAACTTTGACCTCAACATTCTTCAAATCCATAAGAATGGAGTTCAATTCGTCAAGTCAAGATGTTTCTTCAATGGCATCCCCTCCTTCATTCGAAGCGAAAACAATCTTTGCTTTAACAACTTGTTTGTTAAAGATTTTGTCATGTAGAGACTTTCAGGCTTCAGCCATAAGATGCAGCAGTTTCCTCAGTGACCTCATAGATCAGTTCATCTGCCAAGGACAACAAGATGGTGCTATGAGCCTTTTCATCTTGTTGATTAAAATCAAAATCTACCATATCTGCAGGTCTTTCACCGGACAAGGGAATCCAAATTCCTTGCTGATTTAGGAGAGCTCTCATCTTAATAAGCCATAAGCTAAAATTGTTCTTTCCTGTGAATTTATCGATCTTGATCATTTGCGAAGGCATTATAAGAGTCTTGAATTGTTTTGACCAGAAAAAAAATAAGAAGAAACAATTCTGATCATACTACACCCTTAGTCGATCAATAATTCCAATTGCCCTCCACCTGAAATCGAACACGAGTCGCCAATTGATCACTAATTCCAATCGCCAATCACTAATCGATCGTGAATTCTTGTTGCCAGACTCCAATCGACCACCAATTATAATCACGCTCCACCCTGAAGCACTAATTCAAGCACGCTTCATCTTGAATCGGACTTCAAGATTGACAAAATTGGTTGGTAATTTCAATTGCCAGGTCCGATCACTCCACCTTGAATTGAACCTAATCAATTCAATTGCCAATCACCCATCGATTGTGATTTAAGATACGCTCCACCTTAATTCTCGTCACCTGAACCTGACTTTAATAATGACGAAATTGATTGCCCATATTGCAACGGTTAAACTTGGTAATTGTAATTGTGATTGTATTGCTTTAATCGGATGATTACAAGAGTATATATAGAGAATATATTTACACATTGTATCCCTCTATTCTACGCTAATTATATAACTGTCTAATATTCCCCCGCAAGCTAAGGCCGAGAAACGACGTGCAGCTTGGACCGTAAGTTCTCAAAACGTTGTGACAATAGCGGTTTGGTAAAAACATCAACAATCTGATCTACAAAATGAAAGTCCACCTCAACATGCTTTGTGCGTTAATGGAATATAGGATTGGCTGACAAATACGTGGCCCCAAGGTTATCACACCATAGAACAAGCGTTGTGGTCATGGGAACTCGAAGTTGACGTAGAAGAGATTCCGGCCAAGTAATTTCAGCAACCGTATCAGCTAGTGCCTTGTACTCAGATTCTGTGGATGACCGAGATACAGTCTTTTGTTTTCTAGCTGACCATGAGACAAGATTCGAACCAAGATAGATAGCATACCCCCGTTGGTTCGACGGTCATCTAGGCAACCAGCCCAATCAACATCAGAATATGCATTAACGGAGGGAAAATGAGCATCAGAGTAGGCATGTAAACAGGCCCGGAAGCATGGTTAACCAGAAGACCATAATCAACAGTGCCCTGTAAATACCGAAGAATCCGTTTGACCGTAGACCGGTGATCATAAACCGGCGGACTTTGTTGATTGCAAAGGTAATATCAGGACGAGACAGAGTGGCATATTGTAGAGCACCAACAACCTGTCGGTATCGAACTAGATTCTCAAAAGGAGGTATCGAACTGGATTCTCAAAAGGAGGTATCGAACTGGATTCTCAAAAGGAGGGCTGTAACCTAAGAGCTAAATTTGTAGTGGTGGTAATCGGAGTTGTGACAGGTTTCGCTTGTGAGAGACCAACTTTTTGAAGAATCTCCAAGATGTATTTCTTCTGAGATAAAACCAAATCCGAACCTTTGGGAGTGACTTCAATTCCAAGAAAGTAGGAAAGAGTACCCATGTCCTGAATAGCAAAGGTTTGGCTCAAATTTTTGATTATCTGATTAGTGACTGTAGCATTGTTACCTGTCAAAATGATGTCAACAACATAAACCAACATATATAATAGAGTTCCCTGCGAGGAGTAAATAAACAGAGAGGGATCTGTTGAGGAACCCTTAAACCCAAGAGAAAGTAAGGCCCTGGATAATCGATGAAACCAGGCACGAGGAGCCTGCTTAAGACCATACAAGGACTTATGAAGAAGGCGCACATGATCCGGTTTCTGTGGATCAACAAAGCAAGGTGGTTGGCGTAAATAAACTGTATTCGTAAGGTCACCGTGTAAAAAGGCATTTTGTACATCCAACTGTCTAAGTCCACTTGTGCATCACAGCAAGAGAAAGAACTACACGAACGGTAGTAAGTTTAACCACAGGACTGAAGGTTTGATGATAATCAATCCCAGGTTGCTCGTTGAAACCCTTGGCCACGAGACGGGTCTTGTAGCGTTTAATGGCACCTGTTTGATCCCTCTTAATTTTCTATACCCATTTACAATCGACCACATTGGCATTAGTAACCGGTGGAATTAAAGACCAAGTGCCATTCTGAATCAAAGCAGCATACTCTTCAGCCATGGCCTTACGCCAATGAGGGTCTTTGTCGCAACGGAAAAGGTTGAGGGCTCAGTTTCAGTGGTGGTGGATGTGTGATAGGTTGAAGGATTGTAGGGAACTGTGCGTTTTGGATTAGGCCGTAGATTAGAAGGACGGACACGAGACGGAGGAGGAGAACCATCCGTGTTTGGTGATTTTGGCTGGCAAGTGGAGGCTGATGAAGGAGGCTGTTGGATCGCAGCAGGTTTAGGATGCCTGCTGTAGGTTTGAAGCGGAACAAAGGAATGTGCAGAGGGAGGTGATGTAGAGGGACTAGTTGGAGTAGGTAAAACTGTAAAAGGAAGTCAGATGGATAACTAGAGACATAAGGAGCTAGTGGAGGTGAAGACGAGGTTGTGGTGGAAGAGGTAGAGGAAGATTTGAAAGGGAAGCATTTTTCGTTAAACCGAACATGTCGAGCAATGTATAAATGATTAGTTGTGGGATCAAGGCATCTGTAACCATGATGAGAGGGGCGGTACCCAAGAAAGACACAAGCTATGGAGCGAAAATCCATCTTATGTTTATTGTAAGGATGTAGATGTGGAAAACATTGAGAGCCAAAAACCTTGAAGAAGGAGAAATCGGGTTTGCGTTTAAAGATATGCTCAAAAGGTGAGATGCTGGAGGAATGACGAGAGGGCATACAGTTAATGAGATAAACCGCTATATCATAAGCAAAGTGCCAAAATTTAGAGGGAACACCCGATTGGGATAGAAGAGTGAGACCAGTTTCTACCTCATGTCGGTGGCGTCTTTCGACCAAACCATTTTGCTCACTAGTATGAGGACATGATAGGCGATGGAGAATCCCGATAGAGGTGAAGAATTGTGACAGATTTCGAAATTCGCCCCCCTTTGAACAGATTTAAGTTTGGTGTTAAGTTGTCATTCAACGATAGTCACAAATTGTTTAAGGAGATTATAAACATCAGATTTGTGTTTTAAAGGAAATATCCACATATATTGAGAGAAGTCATCAACACAAAGTAAGAAATAGTTATGGCCATCAGAGGAAGGAATGGATCACAGAATAATAAATCTAAAAAACGAGCACTTTTGTTATTAGAAGGGAACTCGATTATTTCCAATGTGGTAGGAACTACAAAAGGAACTAGAACTTCTAATGAAAATAGGAAGACTATATCTAGATAACATAGTTTGTAAAAGCTGAGAATGTGGATGACCAAGTCTTTGATGTCAGATGTCAGTGAGGAGCGAACGGTGGTGAAAGCAACTTTTGGAAGCGGGCGGATCGGAGAAAGACAAATGGAGTACAGCTCGTTGTTACTTAGACCCGTGAGGAGGGTAGTGTGTGTAAACATGTCCTTCACAGCAAAAAAGGTATAGTGAAATTCAAAGAAAACATGATTATCTTGACAAAACTTTTGAACAAAAAGTAGATTTTGTTTGATTTGTGGAACATGAAGAATATTAGAGATAGTGAAGGTTTTGGAAGGTGAAAAGAAATGCGTAGAACCAATATGAAGGATGGGTAAACCCTTACCATTACCAACATGAAGAGCATCCTCACCGTAGTAGGGTTCATGGCTGTCAAGGCTTGAAACATCCTGAGCAACTTGGCTGTTCGAACCGGTGTCTGGGAGACAAGTGTTGGATTGTTGGGAATGATGGTCAGCAAAGTTGGCCGAAGGCTGTTGTTGTCTTGGTCTAATTGCTGCATGGTCCCGATTAGGACATTGAGAAGGTATATGTCCAATGCCACATCTGTTACATGTACCATAAACCGTGTTTTGATTGGATGCCCAGCTAAACTGATATCTATTCCCACCATACTGCTGATTGTTAAAGGATCCCCGTCCACGGCGATTTTGTGAGCCACGCCCTCGAGAATTTTGAGAGCGAGATGTAAAGAATGCTTGTGCAGATGGCTGATTTACTGGTTGAAGCTGAAAACCCAGCTGAGAAACAAGTTGTTGAAGGACCTGAATAGTGTGAGATTGTGAACCGGCAGTTGTGAGTGAAGAACGGGCTGTAGTGGTGAGATGACAGGGGCTGATTTGTTTACCATATAATCATGATCAGAAAGAAGACCATGAAGCTCCGTGAAAGCTGTTGGTATCTGCCGAGCGAGAAGTGTAGATTTTAGATCATTGTATTCTTCACGAAGACCTGAGATAACCAGCATAACTAAATCTTTTCTTTGATCGGTTCACCAATGCTAGCGAGGGCATCAGCATATTCTTTCGCTCGGTGAAGGTAGGCTGAAGTAGTTTCATCTCCTTTCATCTCAATCTTGAGTAGTTGAGTTTTTAAGGTGTATGAGGAGCACAGGCATGCTCAAGAGATAACCATAGATCCCTGGATGTGGTGCCTTGTACGTGTTGAAACGATGCTTCTGAAATTGTGGAGATGATGAGCATTCGTATACGGGCATCATTCGCTACCCATATAGAATAGTTGGGATTTGGTTGAGTAGCTTTGGAAGGATCAGATGATTGAGGATTGAGCAGGGGAATCAATGGTTGGCGATGGACAAGGGATTGACCCATCAACATAACCTATTAGGTTATTTGTAATAAGAAACGGGTGGAGCATTGTTTTCCAGAAACTGTAATTTGTTGGAGATAGCGTAAAAGCAAACTTGTGGGAATTATGGGATGTTTTCTTGGCTGAGGTGAAGGCAGTTATCATGGCCATTGTTTAGCCAATTGATCTGATTGGGAAAGAAAGAAGAGAAGAGGTGGCGGCAGAAAGGGTTGGCGACGGCAGCAGGAGGGCTGCTAGGGTTGTAGGGCCGGCTGCTAAAACCAGCTCTGATACCAAGTTAAACTTGGTAATTGTAATTGTGATTGTAT
>JAUEJL010081246.1:0-15246 GCA_032274825.1 Drosophyllum lusitanicum
CAAACTCATCAAATCCAAATAAGAACATAAAACATGCAAAACCCACTTTCAAAGTGAGCTTCATGTTCTTCAATGGTGTTCTTACTTGAATCTTGAGTTTCCAGCCTCTACACAACTCATAACTATTATAAATCATGTTTAAACTTCACAACAAACATCAAACTTACCTTTGTTTGCTTCACAAACAACAAATCTCCACTTTCTATCTTTCAAGAATCTCACGGAGGAGAGCTAGTGTGTGTTTGTAGGTGTTTTGTTCTTACCAACTTTGACTAATCTTAGTCAACTTACCCAAACACATCTACATATATATATTCTTATCCATATCCAGAGGCAACCGCCTCTGGATTTCTATTTCTTTTCTTTTTCTTTCTTTTACTATATATATATACATACATATATTTAATTCACACACAATTACTCATATATATATATATATATGTATATATTTACATTTAATCATAATTTCATATATTCAACTAATACACACATATACAACTTGGACTATTTACATAATTTACTAACTTACGTACATTTACATACGATTAGCAACTAGGCCCAAATCGAAGATGTTACAAAAAACGAACGGAACCGGGCACAAAAATGTGTCATGACCCGAACTCGACACGAAAACAAATGAGTAAAAAAGAGTCAACATGAACCTAACACGAACACGAACGACATGCACAACACCCGAATTACGAGAGTTACTAAATACATAGGTTGATGTATTAACTAATTTAAGAAAAAGATCGACACAATAAAAAATAGTTGACAACCCATTTTAGATATTATAATAAAAATTAGAATAGTAAAAACAATATTAAATAGTGGGAAAATGATGCGTAGTCACCGGCTGCTATTTTAAGTGTTGTTACACGTTCATAACATTTGAATTATTAAAATACTTAAATGATTAAAATGGTCTTTATTTAAGTGTTATATAGGTACAATAGTAATTAAAATAGGTGTTGTTAACTATACATATCATTTCCTTTCAACTAATATAAGAGATAAGAGATGTAATATATCTTTCTATAATTTATTTTTATTTATCGTCTTATTTATAAGATTAACACAACTATTAAAATTAATAAAAAATTAATAAAAAATTAAAAATTAAAAATTAATAAATTTTACATGTTATCGATAAAACGTATATTAATTTTAATATACTCTAATCGTCTATTTTGTTATATATTATATTATATGTATAAATAAATAAATTGAACCATAGTATGCTCTTATGCATTAACCATGTCTAAATCACAAGGCCTCTCTAGAACCCTCTACTTTTTTCCAATTTCTAGTCCCCAGTTCTTTCTCAATTCTTCCCTGTTTTCATCATACTGCTTAAAACCCCTCAACCTCACTCTCACACTCACTCGTCTTCCAACATTCTTGATTTCACTGCAACAAGATTCATTCAATTAACATGTCTGCAACTACCTTTTCCCCTTCATGCCCCTTCAAACCTCGTATCATCAACCGCAATTCCCACTCCCTTTCCTCATCAAAAACATATTTTTTCGGCAAACCCACATCAACTAATCAAAGATCATGGGTACTGAAACCCCAAAGACGCCGAACTTTGAAGGTCGTGAACGAGAAGGTGGTCGGAATCGATTTGGGTACGACCAATTCAGCGGTGGCAGCGATGGAGGGAGGACAACCGACCATAATTACAAACGCCGAGGGGCAGAGGACCACGCCATCGGTGGTGGCGTACAGTAAGAACGGCGATCGGTTAGTCGGTCAGATCGCAAAACGACAAGCGGTTGTGAATCCAGAAAACACATTTTTCTCAGTGAAAAGGTTTATTGGGAGAAAAATGATGGAGGTTGATGAAGAATCGAAACAGGTTTCTTATAAAGTTGTGAGGGATGATAATGGGAATGTTAAATTGGATTGCCCTGCAATTGGTAAACAATTCGCCCCTGAAGAAATCTCTGCACAGGTACAATCATTTCAGTTCATCTGTGAAATGGGTTAGTTTAGAGTGTGTTTGGATTATTATGGGCTTATTCTGTGAAATGGGTTAATTTAGTGAAATTAATAATTAGTTTTAACTATTTTGTAATTAGGTTTTGCGAAAGCTTGTGGATGATGCATCAAAGTTTTTAAGTGATAAAGTTACTAAAGCAGTAGTTACAGTGCCTGCATATTTCAATGATTCCCAAAGAACAGCAACAAAAGATGCTGGTCGAATAGCGGGTATCGAAGTTCTTCGAATAATCAATGAACCAACCGCTGCTTCATTAGCTTATGGTTTTGAAAAGAAAAACAATGAAACAATTCTAGTTTTTGATCTTGGTGGTGGTACATTTGATGTATCAGGTATGCTTCCTTGCCAGAAATTAACCCCATATTTGTTTTCTGGAAAACTTGAATTTTAACAATTCAGATCGATTTTTGAACAGTTCTTGAGGTTGGGGATGGAGTTTTTGAGGTATTGTCAACCTCAGGGGACACTCATTTGGGAGGAGATGACTTTGATAAGGTTAGAGAACTTGAATTTGAGCATCATTATTACCATTTATGCAGTTCTTGAGCAATATTACTAAAGGGTAGTTTGAAAATTGAACAGAGAATTGTTGATTGGCTTGCTGAAAGTTTCAAGAGGGATGAGGGTATAGATCTTCTTAAGGATAAACAAGCTCTGCAACGTCTTACAGAGACTGCTGAGAAGGCAAAAATGGAGCTTTCCACTTTGACGCAAACTAATATCAGGTAAATAAGAATCAATTTTTTCGACTAACAAGATTCTTTCTTTCTTTCATGTTTGCTGATTTTGGTTGGTGTTCTTGCAGTTTACCTTTTATTACAGCAACATCAGATGGCCCAAAACATATCGACACCACACTAACCAGGGCGAAGTTCGAAGAATTGTGCTCGGATTTATTAGACAGGTATATAAATCATTACCATTCTGTGGAAGAGTGGTTTAAATTTCTTTAATTCGTACTTCAAGATTAGAAATCGGATGATTTGTTTTTTGTTGTAGGCTTAAGACACCTGTTGAAACGGCTTTAAAGGATGCAAATCTTTCACTTAAAGATATTGATGAAGTGGTTCTTGTTGGTGGATCAACTCGTATACCTGCGGTTCAGGAGCTTGTTAAAAAAATGACGGGTAAAGAACCGAATGTGACTGTGAATCCAGATGAAGTTGTTGCTCTTGGTGCTTCAGTGCAGGTTTGTCTCCAATCTTTACTCCCATTTTGTTCAACAGTATACTAAATGGGTTGTAGAAAACAGCATGAGAATGCTCATCATTTAAGAAACTAAGATACTAATTGTCCTAAAACGACATGGATGCGAAACAATTAGAGAGGTTATGCGAAATAAAAGCTACCAATTCCCAAATTAGGATAAACAGAGGTAGACTGTTAATTTTATTGCAGCCAGTGTGAGACTGATTATTTAATCCCTAAAGCAGGATGTGTTCAGTGTTCATCCGAACACAAAAGTTTATAATTAAGGCTTTAAGTTGCAACAATACGCGTATCTAAACACACCTGAGTTGATTTTGAAACTATTAAGCCAACTTATTAGCTCTGAGTTTTGGGGTGTTACAGTTTTCAGAAGTTCTTTCAAGCTCAAATTCCTTGCTTTTGTTCCTTCAGGCGGGTGTTTTGTCGGGAGATGTGAGCAATATTGTGTTACTAGATGTGACGCCACTGTCTTTAGGGTTAGAAACATTAGGAGGTGTTATGACAAAGATCATTCCAAGGAACACAACCTTGCCAACATCGAAATCAGAAGTTTTCTCGACAGCGGCTGATGGCCAAACAAGTGTGGAAATCAACGTTCTTCAAGGAGAAAGAGAGTTTGTTCGTGACAACAAGTCTTTAGGAAGTTTTCGACTCGATGGTATCCCGCCGGCACCACGTGGTGTTCCTCAAATCGAGGTTAAATTCGATATCGATGCTAATGGTATCCTTTCAGTCACTGCTGTCGATAAAGGGACCGGAAAGAAACAGGATATCACAATCACCGGTGCTAGCACATTGCCTTCTGATGAGGTATAACTATCGTCGTTTATCTGACTTTGATTATTTAGTATCACATAACGTGTCTCAAGATGCAAAACGCACGGTCAAACAGTCCTGTAACGTCATTTTGTCTGGAACTTTAATTGTAGGTGGAGAGAATGGTGGCGGAAGCAGAGAAATTCGCAAAAGAGGACAAGGAAAAGAGGGATGCAATCGATACGAAGAACCAGGCAGAATCGACTGTATACCAGTGTGAAAAACAATTGAAAGAAGTGGGAGAAAAAGTTCCAAGTGAAGTGAAAGAGAAGGTGGAGGCGAAGTTAAAAGAGCTTAAAGATGCAATTTCTGGTGGGTCAACTCAGAGCATGAAGGATGCCATGGCTGCATTAAACCAGGAACTGATGCAGTTGGGTCAGTCTATTTACAGCCAAGCGGGAGGTGCAGCGGCAGGAGAGGGAGCTGCCAACAATGATAAGGCTTCTGGTGATGGTGAAGTCATTGATGCTGATTTCAGTGAGAGTAAGTGATTGGGGTTATGAGAATTCTAGAAATGAGAGATGTTGGATAGTTTAGGTAATTGGTTCTGTTTTTGTAGTCTTGTTACAATGTATACTTGTACAGTTTGTCCTGGACTCTGTTAAGTATCATAACTCAGTTTCTTATGTAGGTTCAAAAGATGATATTTTATAGCAAAGCCTTAAACCTTCACTTCTGGACTCTGTCTATGCCTCGACGACCCTACCCCACCTTCGCCACCATTGCCATCGGCACCTACAGCCCACAATCTATCATCACCACCAGGGTGGTGGATCCAAGAAATAGTGGCAATGGGAACACCAATCATTAGGATGTTAGGTAACAAAGTAAATCATGTCTATCTTTACAAGTGGTCTGCATCATCAATTTGTATTATACTTCTGTTTGTACCTTATTGTGTATGATTGAAAACTATTATATACTAATGAGTTCATCATCAGAATACTCTTAAAACAATTGTATCTAGTAGGATATAAAGCTGAAGGACAGCCAAATGAAAAACCAATTTAGATGGATTATGAAGATCACCTTAAGACGAAAAACTAAGATGAGAAACACATCCTTTTTCTTATTTAGTTTTTACATAAAAAAATTTTGTGAAGATTTGTGGGTAGGGAAATAGAGGCTTTCCTTTTGCCTTGGGTGGTGTATTTGAAATTCTCACTTACTCCTTTTCTTTTAGCTTAGGTCTAAGGCTACTGGCCTCACATATTATTGTTATGATAGGCCCACATCACCATAAGGTCTAAGGCTACTGGCCTCACATATTATTGTTATGATAGGCCCACATCACCATAATCGCAGCAGCACCACTAAAGCCAATAAACTACTACCACCAACCACACAACCACCGCTACAACCACTATCATCATCCGTCCCCCACCATGGCCGTCACTACCACCAACCACCACTACAACCAATCATCACCCGTCCCCCACCATGGCTGTCACTAACCATACCACTCATTGCCCTCACATATGGCCAGCTGAGAGTGGTAGTGGTGGTGGGTGGCGGTTGTGGTGACAATGGTAAAGTTGATAATTAGGGTATGGTTTAACTTAATAGGTTTTGTTATTTTCGTGTCGATGTATTTACATGTAAACTTATTTTTGACCCAATTTAATTTCATGTTTAGTGAGATTTATGTTACTTTATTTTGTGTTAGGCTCTGGTCATATTTTGGGTTGATCCACTTTTTTGTAAAATTTTAATGCACATCAACTCTCAGTTAGCGTATTAAAAAAATCCGTATCTGAATAACCCAAGAGAAATGGGTTCAACGATCGGAACCTTTTTTTAGATTATTAGTTAGTTTTAATTGGATAACCCAAAATTTTAACCGGTTCAGATTTTCAATTTGAATTTTTCATTTTCAACAAATAGTTCTACCACTATTGGACTTGAATCTATGACTCCTGTCATATGAAAGCAATACTCTAATTAATGAGTTAAGTAGGTGATTTATCTTCACGTGTATTTGTTTGCATTGCCGAGTCTTTCAAGTATTTTCGAATAACAATAATGATAATATTTTTTTTATAATTTTTAGTAGATAGTAGTCTACAACCTATACTTTATTTATGTAAAAGATTATAGAGTTTTGAGTTTTTTTGCCTCTAATTTCATTTTTAGATTTGATTTGGTGGTCGGTAAGTCATGATGCTAAGATACGAATATATCATATTATGATGCTACTTCAAAATTCAAACTCTCTCTCTCTCTCTCTCTCTCATAAGTCGCACACACTGATTTATTAGGGCCTAGGGCTGTGATTTGTGATGTTTATAACCCAATGGTATTTGTTAATTTTAGATCCCCAAAGCTTTGAAAGGACTTACATATCTTAGGATGAAGACACTTACCGGCCACTAGGCCAAAAAGAATTTGTTATGGTTAATAAGATACCTCTTTTTTATATATTAAGTAGTCTAGCCGCCTAAGGGTTTTATTTTTACGGGGTAGCTTTAGTGGTTATGTTGGCAATCCAATATCCAATAATCCTCCCAACATATGTCGCAAATGCTTTTAGCCCCTACCTATCAATTTATACACATGGCTGGGGTTGAACTCATGACCTGCTCTGATAACAATTGTTAGGATCAAGATGCTTACTACTAGACCAAAAGGAATTCCTTGCGGTCAAAACGCTACATTTTTCTTATATATTGAGTAGCTTAGCGGCTTAAGAATTCTATTTTTATGTAATAACTTTAACGGTTATGTTGACAATCAAATTTCTAATTTAGGGACTATATTTTAATTTAAAGCTAATTGCTATGTGAACTTTAACTTCTAATTTAGGTAGGTATAATGAAGAGATTCTTAGTCAATATCCGAAAATAAGCGAGAAGAATCTTCATAGATAAATGCTGCTAATAAGTTACAACAACCAGCTCTACTGTTTTTATACCTATGAATGTAGTAGACATGAATGATCTTCCTTAGAACCTTTTTAATAGACCAAGAACCTTATATTATATATAATCCTAACAAAAAAGATGAAATAAGACGTGTATATTGACTAAGAGGTCATGTCAACCATTTGACCAAGACTTTCTAAAAACAATCAAAGGGAACAAGCGAAGAGAAGCTTGGGTTGCTCAATATGGTAATTGATTAGAGTATAATGTAAAAATAAATAAAGCATTTTGCTTATGTTGTTACTTATTTAAAGATCATGTTACACATCAACGCAGAAGTATGCATTTCTGACAAAATGTTTTAATGGTTGGAATAAAACGGAAAAGAAAAATCAAGATGTAATATGACGCTTCCAAACAACGAAAAAATTCAATGAAATCTACTTTTTAGCTAATTTTAAACACATATTATTCGCTATCTTCTGTTGCCTTTATTATATATATTTAAGTTTTTTTTTTTTGCTACATTTTTAGGACTAACTAGAAAGTAGGCCCCAACATCTCAAATTCCATTAAATTACTTGCAACACAGAGATATATTAGTGTAAATTTTGCTAAGGGTGACTAACTCTTTTTTGTAGTTAGGTAATTATCTAACCATGCATGTTTGGTGTTTTAAGTCATAATATTTAACTTGTTAAAACTTAAAATGCTTGAGGTTCTCAAGAGCGCTAGCTAGTACTTTCTAGTGTATAATATTGGGGTTGAAAAGATAGAGTAATATGTGTATAAAAGGTTCAAAACTTAAACTGAAAATGAAGAAATTAAATAGGAGCTAGAACATTTGATGATCATAACCTAAAGATGATCCATCTAACAACAAGTAGAAAGAAACAGTACATGCAGATTTCTTCATAGTTGGATATGATGGACACATGAATTTGTTGAACATCAAAGGTTTGATAGTTGTTGAATATTCATGGGATAAACCATGTCAGGAGTACCACTAAAAGCCTTTCTTCCCATCAACACATTCACAGCTTCTGTTGGATGAAATGCATCCCAAAACACATACTCATTCCTGTTTGGACATGGTGTTTGGAAGGGTAAACATGTAATCTGCCCTCGATTTCTCCCTATTCCGCAACATCCCCTATTCACCACCCGAAAACCTGCATATACCGTAAACATTTTAAGTTAGTAATTCATATTTCAAGATCCCGAAAGTGAAACCTAAACTGATAGAACTTTGTGTTGTACGTAGTACGTACCATATGATCCAGCGTTTGCGAGGATATCCTGGAACATGTTATGTACATCGATGAAAACGAATTTGGAACCAGGAAGATCGGTGCTTAAACTATTGATCATGCTCTTCATGTTTGCATTGAAAGGTAAGACAAGCTGGTTCACTTCATTCGAGCATCTTCCGGTCGCACTTTGTGCTAAGATGCTTGGAATACAACCCATCAGCCCGATCCCAGCTAGAACGAACTTCCGCGCTCCAAGATTGTAAAGTTGCTATTCAACATCACAACATTATTAGACGGGGTTTAGTATATATTAAATAGTCCGGTCCGACTATATAGCTAGGGTCTCTAATTACAGCTTCCATTGTATCTCTTGTTCAGCATATATAAATAGTGATCAATGTAATACAAAATACTTACTTTTATCTGAGTAGTGTATTCTTGGGACAATAGATCGGCGTATTGATTACCGTCGTACTGGTTGCGAGTAGGGTAATTGGGCATGAGATAGTTGTTTAGGTAGTCATTGCTACCCATTCCCACAAAGAAAATGCACCTGGAGAGTGCTTGACCAAGATCAGCTGCACCCAATGCGTCACTTATTTCGTCCAAACTATTTTCGAAGTTTTTTATCTGTTGATTGAACGGAATTCGACCCACCTAAACACCAGAAATATACTATTGATTATATATATATATATATATATATATATACACACCACTTTTAGAAGTTACCAAAATTACCATCAATTGGAGGTTTAAGCCTTTAAAAAGCTAAATAACTTGAAATATGAAATAATGGCAGAATATTTAATTTTTTTGGTTAGCTTACACTATGTATATATAAGGGAAATTTGAAAACTTACAAAATTTCTGCCAGTGATATCAAGAATTCCAGCAGCAGCTGAAGCGAAATTGACACCATGCAGCATTTGATCTGCTGAATTTGATGCTTGTGAATAGGCTGGTATCAGTGGTAGTCCCAGTAATTCAGCTGCATTCAAATTTAAACATCTGTAAATACATACATAATTCAGCATTTGATCTAGCCGGAGGTCTTCTAGGAAGACTTTAGGTAGAGGTATAGCCGTCTATATCTTGCCTTCCCGTACCCCGCTTAAAAAAATGTGGAGCAGAAACTGAGAGAGAGAGAGAGAGAGAGTACCTATTTCATCAACCATGGTGTAGCCATTAGAGAATCGACCAGTAGGACCTCCATTGAAGTCAATGCCATAAGGGAAATAGTTGGCTTTAGCTAAAGAAGCCAAATCATTATTGTTTCCATTGTCAATGAGTGAGTCTCCAAATATGAACATCGCCGGAACAAGCTCCGACCTTGCTGCCGAAGCAGCTTCCGGTGAAGACGCGTCAAAACCGCCGCCACCACCGTTATCATAATCTTGTCCACAAACAACTGCACACAATATCCCAGCCACCAACATCCATAATGAACGAGAATAGTAGTGCTTGCTCATAACCTTTGATCTATCATCGATACCCATATTGAAATTTGTTAGTTTTCTTTGTGTGTGACTTAATTATGTTATGAGAAAGAGGCTGGATCAGTGAAGAAATTGGGATTCACAAAAGGTTGACAGGAGTGAGTAGTAAATAAAGGGAAGTACTGAGCGGTGGTTGGAGGGTAGTAAATGTGTTCACCTGTAAATTTTGAATGGCGGTAATAAGTATGGCCTGCAACTTTACTACTCATTTCTCTACCACCATTCTTGATCATGTGTGGGATAAGTACGAGTTGTCTTTTTCAATTCGACCCAATGCCACCAAGAAATTAAGTTTATTTAACCCTTAGAACGTGAATTTGAGCCTCTTAAAAACATAGATTGTATGAAAAAATGTAGATATATGCATCATGAACAAACTGAATAACTCACATTTCACAAAACCAACAGAACTTTGGCCTATACCTAATCGACAAAAGTAAATTCTACAACACTTCCTATGCATCCATATGGGTGGCACATAAACTAGGTACTTATTTTATTAGATGCATATCATGGTCAAAGTATTTGAAACACGTAATTTATTGCACCTGTATGTATATTTCGAGGTAGTGAATAGCTAGCCATATCACATCCGTGCAGCGCCGTGACTTTGTGTGGTTGCTTTTGGCTTATCTCGGCCCTTGAAGGGAGGATAGACATTAGGCCTCCAAAGCACGAAGCATTACCTTTCAGGCTAGGGCCGACCCAAGTACCAGGTGGCCTCGGTGTAGGCCCAGGGCAACAAATGGGCCCGGGGCATCATATTTTCAGTCCACCATGTATATTACTAGGCTCATTTACATAAATAATAAAAACTAAAACTATTGGGGGTAAGAGCAGAGGTTGGAGGCGGCTATTGAGCAAATACCGAGAAGCGGAGAAGTCGACTCAAGAAATGTAGAAAGCATCTTTTGGGGAGATTTGAGACATCTTGACCACCGACTCCCAAATGGAAATCACCAATTGTTGAATAAATTGAATGTTGAAATCTGACTTGAAAATGGCTGGAATATTAAAAACTGAAATTTTGGAGTGCTCAGCGTGCACCATTAGTGCACGGAGCGCAACATCGATGTTGCTCGGTGTGGAGTCCTGCTCCACGACGTGGAGTAGGCTGTTTCAGCCCAACCACGTTTTTGGACCTTGGTTGCAGCTAATCTTCTAATTAAGTTAATAAATGGTTTCTTAATTAGGATTAAGGCAACATTGAGCATTCTTGTATGGTTATAAATATTGAGCCTAGGTTTTAGTCATTGACATCCAAAACATTGTAACTTTTTTATATCAGTAATAATAGTCTCTCCGGTTCCTGCCCGTGGATGTAGGTTGACACACTGTTAACCGAACCACGTAAAATTCTTGTGTTCTTTACTATTTTCTTTCTCATTTACGCATAACATTGAACAACAATATACTACAAAGTTTTTTCTATTGAAATCACACACCTTTTACATACATATCGATACATATTTATAGCCATCAAAATGGAGGTTACCAGAGCCGGTTGTGGGCCGGTCGGTTGTAACCGACGGTAGTTACTAGGTGGTTACTAATGGCAGTTATGTGCCGGCGGTTGGTGGTAACCCCCGGTGGTTACTATCGACGGTTTCATGGTTGTTATTTTGACACCTATTTTCAATACATAATCTATCTATTAATTACAAACATAAACTAATGTTTAGTTTAAATTTTCAATACTCCCCCTTAAACTAAACATAGCTTAAGTGAGGTCTTCTATTTTTCAAAGCTCGTCTACAGTAGTGTTGTACCAATTGTTCATTCGTCGTCTTCACTTTCAGTTAAGTTAACCTCTTCATCCTTCTTTGTGCATTCATATATGAAGTGTCCAAATTTGTTGCACTTGAAACATTTTATATGACTCATGTCTTGTTGGTGTTGGTTACCATCTTTGTTCCTCCATGATTTCCAAGTTCTACCTCGTCCTCTTCCTTTGATATCTTGAATTCCTTGTCTTCATCTTTTTCGTCTGTTTTGACGTACAGAAGTCCATCATGTGTATTTTCTTCTTTGTTTGGCTTCTTAATGCATTCTTCATAGGCTTTTAATCTTCCAACAGCTTCTTGAAATGACATGGTATTAAGATCGGCAAATTGTTCAATTACAACAACAATTTGAATGAATTTTGTTGGCGCAGATCCTAGAAGTTTTTGAACCAATCTTTTGTTCTCTATTGTACAACCAAGATTGTTTGCTTGTGACACAAGTTGACTAATCTTTCTTGTAAATTCATCGAGTGATTATGAGTCTTTCATCTTTAAGGATTCAAATTCTGATTCTAATGTTTTTAGTTTAGCCTCCTTGACTCTGTCTGCACCAACGAATCGAGCTTTCAAGTCTTCCCATATATTTGTGGCTTTCGTATGACGAGCAACTTGTAGAATAAGTTGTTCTGGAAAGGCTTGAAAGAGATAAACAATAGTCATTGTGTTTTTCTTTACATCCACATCTCCTTCTGGTTCGAGTGCTTCCCATATATATTCCATAGACATTAAAAAGTGCTCTAATCTTCACGGGCCCAGATAGTATAATTCGTAGAATTTAGAATTGGGCATTGGAATGTCATTGGCATCCATCCTTCAATTTTTTTTGATGCTCCGGAATCCATCCCTCCTTTATTTTCTTGGGATTCTTCGATCGTTTCTTATTTCTTCCAATTTTTCGGCTTCTTCTTCTTGAGCGGAAAAACTCTTTCTTTCTTGTTTGTGGGGCGAATCAAACCAACTGCCTCTAACAGTCCCTTGGTTCTTTTTTCACTGGATAAACTATTGTCTTCTCCTGTTTTGCGGGGCGAATCAAACCAACTGCCTCTAACAGTCCCCTTGTTCTTTTTTTAACCGGACAAAACCAAAATAAACTGAATTCTCCTGTTTGCAGGGTGAATCAAACCAACTGTTTCAAACAGCCCACCGGTTCTTTTCTCAACCGGGCAAAACTACCTTCTTCTAAAAATATTTCTTTCCTTCTTTTAAAAAATAGTTATAATTTTATCGATTCATAAAAGCTTAATAATAAAGGTTTTAAAGTTCTAAAATAAAAGTTTTTAATGTTTTAAAGTTTTAAAGGGTTGGAATTTAAAATAAATTAGGGTATGTATACCCTTTCCTTTCTCTTGTGCGGTTATTGAGAAGATGGTTTTTCTTCTTCGGCGTCTTTTGACCATGAAACCCTTCTAGTTTCTTCCTTTCGATCGTCGATGATGGCCTTTCTTGCCCTTTCGATCTTGACATACCGCTTCAACGGTTCTGTGTCTTGGCTTCTCGATGCCTTCGATGGTTTCTATTTCTCCGGTTGATTCTCCGATTTCCGTTCAAAGGTTAGTGCCCTTTTCTTACAATGGGTGCTAATTGGTGGTAGATCTACTTTTGATCGGATGCCCTGTGTATCCCCAATTGATCTTCAAATGAACCCCAAATGATTGTTGATGGTGGTTCTGTCCGATTTGAAATCGGTGGTTTCGATTTGTGTAGGTTTCTTGTTTTTCTTTGGTAAATGATGTGAATTTTGGTAGACCAAAGCTCTTATACTAATTGCAGGATAAATTGAATAATAATATAGTACCACAGTTTCTTTTCTATTGAAATTACACACCTTTTACATACATATCTATACATATTTATAGCCATCAAAATGGCGGTTACCAGGGGCAGTTGTGGGCCGGTCGGTTGTAACCGACGGTGGTTACTCATGGCGGTTATGTGCCGGCGGTTGGTGGTAACCGCTTGTGGTTACCATAGAAGGTTTCACGGTGGTTAATTATTTTGACACATATTTTCTATACATAATCTATTGATTAATTACATACATAAACTAATGTTTAGTTTACATTTCCAATACCAATTGTTATTCGTTCCTCTCCAGCAATCAACTAATCGACTTCTTAATTTCAATTTTCAGACTTCTAATCGACTCCTCAGTCCATAAACCCCAAATCGAGTTTTAGACTTCTTAGTTCTCAGTTTCTCCCTTCCCACTCAGTGACTTCCGAATTCCGACTTGCCATTGCCAGAGTCTCACAACTCCGCCGTCTTTCCACCCTTCGTCGGAGTCCCACAGGCCATAACTCTAGAATTGAACTTCCGACTTGGTGACTTCACTATAATCAATTGACAATCGAAAAGGTTTGTTTTGGGGAATTTTGTTGTTTTCTTATCAATTATCACTTGTATATTTTTATAAATTTGTGGTTCACAATTGTATATTTTTCAATGTTGTATTTACCTTTTTCCTTTTGAATTTTGAAGAATCTGTTTACTTATTTACAATGCTTAGGATTCTCTTATGAATATGTTATATAGTTATATTGTATCCACAAATGACTTTGTTGAGGAGTTTTGATGTAGTTTTCTCTATAAATATGATTTAGCTTATATCCATGAACCTGATTGTGTTTTGTTTATTGATATGTTGCGGAATTATTAATCAATTGATGTTGAAAAGTACATTTACCTCAAAGTCCAATTATACAAGCTTGATATCTTCTAAGCTTGAGCTTTATTTTGTTAAATGTCTTCTTTGCTTTATATCATTATATGCTTATTTGCATGATATGCTTGACTAATTAATTGCATGATTGCTTCAAAGAATACCCGTAGGTATCGTTTTAGGTAGTTTGTAACTTTCGTGTAGTGGTTTAAACTTTTTAAGTAAAAAGTATGTTAATTTTTTATTTTAAACGTTTATATTAAATATCTCTTTTGTGCGCAGTAAAGTTCATACGTGGGGGCATTAGTAGCTCACTTTGCCCGGGGAATGAAAACTTATTAGACCACCCTACTTATCACAACACCCAGTATAAAGTATTACAAATTATTACTTCATTTCAAATTATATACATATTTTATATTTACTATTTTGTACTTTAATGCATGAAGTTTTGTTTTATGCCAGAAGACAACACTTTTCATGTTGTAGATTTGGTGAAATATGTTTTGATGAACCGAGTTTGTCATCATGCCTTTTGGTCTCACAAACGCGCCAACAGCATTCATGGATCTGATGAACCGAGTCTGCAGACCTATGCTGGACAAGTCAGTAATAGTATTCATCGACGACATTCTGATTTACTCAAAGACCAAGGCCGATCATAAGAACCATTTACGGGAAGTACTTGAAACCTTAAAGAGGGAAAAGCTGTAAGCAAAGTTTTCTAAATGCGAATTCTGGCTGCGGGAGGTTCAATTTCTCGGGCATTTGGTCAATCAAGAAGGGATTAAGGTCGACCCCGCAAAGATCGAGGTTGTGATGAAATGGGAGACGCCAAAGAGTCCTATGGAAATCCGAAGTTTTCTGGGGTTAGCAGGTTACTACCAGAGGTTTATCAAGGATTTCTCCAAAATAGCCGTGCCTTTGACCAAACTGACGAAGAAAAGCGTTCAATTCGATTGGGGAGAAGAACAGCAGAAAGCATTCGAAACCCTCCGAGGCAAGTTGTGTGAAGCCCCGATACTGGTTTTACCGGAGGGGATGGAGGATTTGGTAGTTTATTGCGATGCGTCACATGTGGGACTTGGTTGTGTTCTGATGCAAAGAGGAAAAGTGATCGCCTACGCCTCAAGATAACTAAAACCGCACGAGTGTAACTA
>JAUEJL010081257.1:0-15244 GCA_032274825.1 Drosophyllum lusitanicum
CTTGTTTCCTTATCTTTTGAGATCAAATCTAGGGGTCGGCTATATGCCTAGGGCCGGAATGCCAGACACCAAAGGTCTTATTCAGATATTGGGTGTCAAGTTTTGACTGGGAGATTACCTGGGTCTTGAAGGCCAGGATCGTTATCGTACCTTATGCATCCAATTACGGGTGTGCCTTATCGTTAATCTTTGATTTCCAATTTGATTCATATCAGTAGAATCAGAAACAAAACCCGCAACACCAAATAAAACAAAACACAAACACATCATCCACCATGAGGTTTATGGGACATCTGCACCAATCTTCCAAAGAAAACCTGAATGTTCTGAGAGATTGTGCAGGAGGTAGAACAGGCTGAAGCAGAAGCGGAGGCAGGTGCCTTAGGTGGTGGCAGATCGCTGCGTGGTTGAGAGGAGGGAGAGAGATGGAAGAATGGGCAGCGTGGGTAGGTTTCAGTTAATTTTAAGGTTCTTTCATTTAAAACTTACTTTTTTAAGGGTAGAATGACAAAAGTTCTCATCATATATCAGGCATGCCATACAGGTTAACAGCTCCAGAGTAACGAACTAACGACAACCACAAGGAACCAAAAGAGTAATGGAACAGTTAAGGCAAGGACCTCCAGTGTAATTAATGAAGTAGTGATTGTAATTTTGACATACCACATGGACATAAATGTAATTTACTTCCAAACACTTGAAAATTTTTACTCGCTCACACATGCACTATTGCACATGCACAAATGCACACGCGCACGCGCACGCACACAGATATATACACACACACCCCTATATGTGCGTGCATGCATACATATTACATACATACCTTTATCAATACGTATACATGCATAAATATATACACATAAGTCAGCAAGCTACAAGAAGCAACAAAAGAATTTGATGAGAAGGAAAGAGATGTACCAGATGGTGCTTAAAATGAAGCTAAATATGTACAAAGGGTAGAACCATAGAGCCTGTTGAAAACCAAAAATCATATTAAGAGATCCGTAATGCTAAGGCTTCACGACGACCCATAAACGTTGTCAGTTTACAAGAAATCCAAGATCATGAGTAAAACAATCAGGATGCAGGATTAGTAGATCATCTCAAAATCAGGAATTTTTATCTAATAATGGATTAGTGTCGATGTACAAGCAATATCAACATGCAGGATTAGTATTTAGCACTGAATAGTATAAAAGGTTTCCGGTTTTTACTCAAGCTGTAGAATTTTAAGGTACAAATATATAACACAGCTTGTGTTATATCAATGGATATGTTATGCTTGCAATTTACCTGACACAAATGACCTCAAGAGACTTGATTATAATTTATAAACATATTTAGCAGTAAAAGATTGTTGGAAACATGGAATTTGACATTTCAAGAACTCCCAATAATTGTTTACATAGACATCTTCAGATAAACAATATTTTAAAGACAAATGCACCCGTAACTTAACCAACTTTCCTATTGTATACTCACATAAATAAGTTGTAAGAGTCCAAGTCGTAAGAAGGCATACAGTCTTATAGGCATCTCCGGCAAGCAAGACTCTTGATAACCATCAATGACTCCGAAAGGCAACATCCATTCTAGTGTTGGAAGGATAAGAGATCTCAGAATGAAAATACTGCAAATTAATAGAAATTTAAGTCACCTTATAGAGTAGAAGGTTGAATGAAAATTTCAATTTAATAACAGTTAAACACACACACACACACACACACACACATATATCAAAGAAAACATATATAGAAGTAATTCATTTTATATATTGGATGAGGCAGGCCAATATGAACCTTGTCGTATTTTAAAACCTAAAAGGCCCGTCCAAACCAATAAGTCTAAAATATACAAGCTTTGAGACTGGTTTGTTCATATATTATCTGCTTCTTAATTTGAAAACTGCCTACGTATTTCAATGCGACAATGATTTTGATTTTCCACCCATATCAATTAAGGATCGCATCGAAACTCAGGTATCACATTTGACCAAAAGTGATCCTCGATTGATCATCGTTAATCTTAAACCAGAGATGATTCATTAGTAATGGCTACTCTCACAAAGATGTGTATTTTGACATAAAAACCTTTATTCACATGATGTGCAAGGACCTATAACCATTGTCTGACTATATATTGTCAATGAATATAAATGAACTATATACTGTGTTCTTCTCCAATCAAAATAAACAAGAAACACTGCATATTTATACCTTATATTAAAGTCTAGATTGCTTTAAAAGTGCAAAATATAACCCCCATTCATCCCAACAGGCAATAACAATTGCACTTTTGAATTTAAAGTATCATACCTAACACTTTTAAGATTCATACATGACATAGAATTCCTTACTCTCCTATCCAAAATTTTCTCACTTTAATGCTACTTATAATTAGATACAGTCATAAATTTTAGTCAGATTTTGAAGTTAAAAAGTAATCAACAACCTTCAAATCAAATTGCGACTCTTTTCGGAACAAAGGTATGATCTATTTACTTCAATCAACCAAATTATTTAACGCATTACCACAAATCAAAAGAAACAAGGATTACCTTCCTAAAAAGATAAAACCGTTTAAAAGAAAGCACTGTCCAGTTCGGATCATGAGTTGCTTCGACCTACAGAAGCAAACAAACAAACAGAAAATTGAACAACAAAAAGTTGAAATTGAAGAATCAAGTAAGTAGCGTAAAAGTGGGAAAGTAAAACAAAACCTGAGACAGTAGATGACGACTCTGTGTAGGCAACAAGCTTCTCGAAAACCCTCGAGCCATAGCACCGATGCTTGCTTCAATTTTGTACGGTAGTGTATGATCAAGGGGCCGATGTTTTCCATTACTGATTTTGCCGTGAGTGAGAGAGTCGTCGTCAATTGGTTTCCCCACCAGGTTGGTTTTGGCTTTTATATGCCCAAAATTTCTAGTTTGGTCCCTGAAAACTATTTCTAACAGGTCTAGTCCCTACGAAGTAACATTTTTTTGTCGCACAAAACAATCATGACTTCTTTACCCCTAAAACCCCGCTAACTATTTTTCTCAACCATATGTTGAAGGGATTTGTGGTCTAAACATACACTTCAATGTCTTTTTTCTAGGCTATCTGTCTCAAATAATTTATATTTGAATTGAAAAGCAATTAGTTTGAGTGCGTTGCATCTACTTCCGCTCTTTTGTATCCGAATTGGTCTCAAGCGAGTTACTGTTGCGTGAGGTGCTGTGTTTGAAGATGGATTTAAGAGACTTCCGGTGTAGGAAGTTGGTGTTCATGGTCAAACTATTGTTACTACAAAAGTCAAAAGATGTTGAGTTTATTATCTTACAACAACGGTGTGGGAAGTCGAAAGTACTTTATCCATTTTGAATGTTGAGTTTGTAATAGACTAATAGCATGTTTAATTTTTGTTGCTAAAAGAATAAGTCTTATATAGGGTGAAAGATAGTGATTGTCTTAATGTGGCAAATATGTAATAGAAAATATTATCTTTGTCTTGTTAAACCAGTCAGCGATTTAAGTAAAACTATTGATTGTCTATTTGTGTCAAATCAATAATAAAAATATTATGCTTGTCATGTTAGACCGGTCACCAAAAGTTGTAAAAGTATTAATTGGCTCTGTGTCAAATCTCTAATAGAATATATTATCTTTGTGTTGTTAAATCGGTCATTGCTATTTGTAAAAGTGATGATCATCTCTTGTGTCAAATATGTAATAGAAAATATTATCTTTGTTATATTAAATCGACCAATACTATTACTAAAGCACTGATGGCCTCTTTGTGTAAAATCGATAAGAGAAAATATTATCTTTATCTTGTTAAATCGGTCATCGCTATTAGTAAAAGCACTGATTGCCTCTTTGTGTAAAATCGGTAATAGAAAATATTATCTTTGTCTTGTTAAATCAGTCACCGCTATTCGTAAAAACACCAATTACCTCTTTGCTTCAAAGCAGTAATAGAAGATATTATCTTTGTCTTGTTAAATCGGTCACCGCTATTCGTAAAAACACCCATTACCTCTTTGCTTCAAAGCAGTAATAGAAAATATTATCTTTGTCTTGTTAAATCGGTCATCGCTATTCGTAAAAGCATTCATTAACTCTTTGCGTCAAAGTAGTAATAGAAAATATTATCTTTGCCTTATTAAATCGGTCATCGCTATCCGTAAAAGCACTGACTACCTCTTTGCATCAAAGCAGTAATAGAAAATATTATTTTTGTTTTATTAAATCGGTCACTACTATTCGTAAAAGTATTGATCGTCTCTTTGTGCCAAATTCGTATTAGAAAATTTTGTCTACATCGCTATTTATAAAAGTGCTGAAAGCCTCTTTTTGTCAAATTAGTAATAGAAGACATTATCTGTCTTGTTAAGTCAGTCACCGATATTTGTAAAAGTACTGTTTGCCTCTTTTTATCAAATCAGTAATAGAAAATATTATCCTTGTCTTATTAAATGGGTCACTTAAATTCGTAGATTGATTCTTTGTGTCAAATCTGTAATAGAATATATTGTCTTTGTCTAGTTAAATAGGCTAGGGTTATTCGTACAAGTGATGATTGGCTTTTTATGTTATATCAATAATAGAAAATATTATCCTTGTCTTGTTCAATCAGTATTAGAAAAAATTATCTTCGTCTTTTTAACACACTATAAAAAAGGTTGAGAAGACATTTGGTTATACTTTCTAAAATCATACTTCAACAATACCATAGTCAAACAAGAACTTGCTTGACTTGTGATACATCTCAAGATGACATTAACTTTCAAGCCAATGGCGGTGACGCTCACAAAATCGATATCTTGACAGAACAATAGAAATAGGTGATCAATTTCAAATAGTAACCGATTTCGTATAACTGATATGATTAACATACATAGAAACTTCGCAAAATCGATTAGCCCCTAGCCAAAAAAACCCGAGGGTAAAGATACACTGTAATAGTACTAAGAAAATGAGCATGAACATATACTATGGCAACCTCATACTACTAGAATCATGTCTTCTTAAAGGAATGCCTTCATCTTCCCCATCCGTATGTTTGGGAAGTCGCAACGAACCTGTAGTTGATACAATTGATATAAATTAAATGATTCTCTAACGAGTCATATAAACAAAGTCCATATAGCATAGAAGTTGCAAAATGGGCCGGTTGGGTGGTTTTGGTTTGTCAAAATAGGTAATTTTAGAGACGGATTGGGGACTTGTCGAAAATGTTTAATTTTTTCAATTAAGAAAGAATTGTGTGAAACATGATTACAAGAATTATATTATTTCAATAATAAAATCCTTTTAAAATAAACGCGTTGAGGAGGTTTTATGCATTAGATATAAATTTGGAAGAACTATCAAGTATCAACCTGCTTGAACCATTTCCTTTTTAGTTGCTTTTCCAGAAAAAAGTAACTTTTTGTTATATTACATGTTTGACCACTGGAAGTAAAACATAACGCGAATCAACACATTCACAATTCAAATCAGACCATTTGACCCGTTTGTGATGAAACACAATCCAAATAGAACCATTCATTCAAAGGTCGAAATTGCCATGAAAAATCAACTGAATTTCTTGAGATATCATAAGAATAAAAAGTAAAGAAGCATACCGTCAACCATGTCTTTGGTTTTATGAAGAAGAAAAGTTCCCGAAAGAATTGTCACAAACCCACAAAGTTCGGTTATTATTTGTGTAGGATTTTGCCCATCCCAATCCTGTTATGAAATGGATCATAAAAGATGCATTCTTGATGAGTGATGACCATTGGTAAGCATTAGAAACAGTGCAAGATAAAAATGAAGGAGGTCAAATAACAAGAATATATCGGCCAGTGGCGGATCCAGATGCAGTGGTAAAAATAAAAACATATTTATTTTTAATTTTAATTTACAGAAATATAAAAAACAGAGTTTTAGGGTACAGATGTGCATACCGTAAACCTAGAGATGACAATTCAACCCATTTACTAATGAACGAGTCAATTCAGATGGTGTTTTAGTAACGGGTAAAAATTAGCTAAACATTCAAACAAGTCTTTTGGGTAGAAAGACCTCCTGCGTCATTTTGTTCAAGTAATTGAATAATAATTGAAATAAGAGTTAATTACACGGATGGTCCTTTAAGATATGTCCATATCACACTCTCGGTCCTTTATTTGAAAATCTTGCAAACTCAGTCCTTTTTTTTATAAATTCGCACACCATAATTGTCTTTATAAAAAATTTAACATAATTCTGTTAAAGTTATCGATCAAAGGACCAATAGTGTGCGGATTTTCAAAAAAGGACCGAGTTTGCAAGATTTTCAAATAAAGGACCGATAGTGTGATATGGGCATATCTTAAAGGACCATCCGTGTAATTAACTCTTGAAATAAGGGTGTTTGACATACTACTTATTGAACTTTTACAAAACGTCCTAGTCTGGAAGAGTTTTTGGTCAACTCAACCGACAGATACAAAAAGATCAAATATGCACAACTCACCCATGTTGCCATTTCTACTTAAAGTGACAATGTAATCATTGTGATTGCATAGTTACTAATCCTAGAAAAATACATTAGCACCCATGATATCAATGTGAAATTATTGAAAATCGAAAAACTCATGACTGTTACAGAATAGTTAACAGAGCTAACCTTGCCTCTCAATGCCAATAAATCATGAATGTTTGAGTAAAAAGAAATTTTCACTTGGATTATTTTAACAAAGAATTACCTTGAACATGATCACACTTGCCAAGATAGTGAGAGACGTAAACATAACATAGTATATGGGAGAGACAACAGCTGTGTTGAATGTGTCAAGAGCCTGCACTCATAATTGTATGGATTGAAATGGAATGAGAATTTTGGAAAAGTAATTGTATCAAAATGTATAGTAACAAAATCTTGATCGTCATATAGATTACATATTCTGAAATTACTTTATTTAGAAAAAGGAATTAAAGAAGTTGTGGTGAAGATGTGAAGTAGTGAGAATCATTACCTTGTTCAAATAATTCATTTGAGTTATAACACAAAGCAGAACAAAGAAGGTAAAAGCCCATGTTTGAGGATACACAAGTTGATTCGTGCCAGAAAAAGTCAGCTTCAATGCAATACCAAGACCTTTCACACTCATCACCTGTTATAAATTGGAAAAAGTAATTGAAGGCACCATGGGTGAAGATAATATAGTATGCAGGAATAAAAAAACCAAGTTACATACCGATAATGAACCCACTAGCGAACAAACTCCAATGTAGCACATTACGTGTGTCTGACCATATAGTGGGATATAATGTAACACAATAATAAAAACAGCTACTAACACCAGTACCCCATATAAAACAAAGGCTGCAATAAAGAATGGTTAAAAAGGTATGTCAAACTCAAACTGAAAAAGATATATAGAGGCGACAAGATAGGCATGTCAAGTATAAGAGTAAAAAGGGGGAGTTGAACGGGCCAAAATAGGACGGGTCAGATTGACCCACAAACACTTTTCTGACCACAAACACTTTTCCGTACATACTTTTATAAATAATTAATGTCAATTATGATACAAAAATAATAGTAGGTTGTATGCATTAAAATAGATTTAGGACGACTTTCAAACCATTTGACTCATTCCTCTTAGTTGACTTTTTTTATTTGACCTGTTTCACATGAAAACACAACCCAAATTGACCATTCATCTATAAATGACTCAAAAGTGCAACCTAAGAAAAGGTCTCAACAGATACAATTGAAAATTTAAACAAGAACAAAAATGATGCCACAATGCAAGTGAACAAGGTTGTTACCTGGCTCTGTAGCAAGATCCCATACTTCTGTCACTGATTCAATCACACGTTCCTGAGGAGCATGTAGAACGATCGTTGTGGATCCCACAACACATAGAGCACAACCAAGAACTCCAAAAATATGTAATTTTTCTCGTAAAATTATATGTGCAAGTACCGCGCTGCAATATAGTACAATAATGTTTGACTGACATGCGCGAAAAAGATTAAATTTAGACGTAAGTTCTGAGTTTGTATGATGCCTGATTATAATGCTGAGGGCACCAAGAGGAGTGACCAGAATAGCTGGTGCAAATGCATAGGCTGCAAAGTTTGCAACCTCTCCAATAACCACTGTAGAAAAAATCAATGGTGATTAGAATCACGCTTACACTAAGAAGAAGATTCCGAGTACCTTAAGGGTGTGTTTGGATTGCTAGTTCAGGATAATAAGTGTTTGGTTAAAGAGTAAGGGTATAAGATTAGGAATGGTAACCACCAATGGGTATACACCATAACTGCCAAAGGGGGTGGATATGAAAAATGCATACGTGGTCCATTGATTTGGGAGGGTTCCCCTTCCAAACACACTTCACAAATGTGAGTTCTTTCTTCCTTGCAATCATATACTTCAGTGATTTGGGGTAACTTAAATGTTGTGATTTATCAACACTCATGCACAAAACTTTGTTGACATAGTTTGCAAGCTGTTTTGATGTGTAAATGAGATTAAACGTTATCAACACTCATGCACAAAACTTTGTTGACATAGTTTGCAAACTGTTTTGATGTGTAATCCCTACAATGTGATTTCTCTTCTGATTTATGTGGTCTGTACAAAAACTAATCTCTTCATTAGTTTGTCCTCTGCTTTTTTGTTCTAAAATTATATGGAAAATTCTTAATATCAAATGTCTAGTTCAGTTTAATCTCGTTTGCTCCTTTGTATCGATGTTCTTTAATGTTACTGATATATGAATACCTGCCTAAATCCTACTCGGATCTGCATGGTTTTGTGGTTAACAAATAAAACAACTAAAGATAGGTGAGATTATACACCAATTAACAAAAGGTAATGGTGCTAAGAAGGGAGTTTTAGTTCACATAAACTTCGAACACTAGTTAGAGTGCTGTGGAAGGAAATTTGATTAAGTGATCATTTCCCTTGAGTTCATAACTTCACAGAATTGATCAAGAAAATAAAAAATACATAGGTGCATTGATAAACGAAAAGACATTAGATAGAAGACATAGCTTAGTCTGACGTATTGAAACACATTCATGTTCAAGATTCTATGTTAAGACAGACCAGATCCAGGTTTAAAAAGCATGATGTAACCTTCATAGGACGGTTGAAACCGAGAAATAAGGTTCTTAGAGGTCAGTCACCATATGTCATAGTTGTAAGATATTAGGATCCCTCATGTTGGTATTATATGAACCAAAAGATGTTTTCTATTAATAATAGACGAACTAGTAATGAATACAAAAGTCAGCGTGCTTTCAAGAGACATGCACCCGTGCTCCCAACCCTCCTTTTTAGGGTTAGGAACTCTCCTAAGACCTATTGCAGACGAATTCTAAAAGGGTGCTTGGGATTGCTTATTTAGAACTGCTTATAGCTTATTGTGTTTTCTGAAAGCTAAAAAGCAATTTGTCGTGTTTGGATATGAAAACTGCTAAGTGCGTTTTAGCTTATTTTACACAGAGAAACACACTTTTTTACAAGCAGTCGGACAGGTGCTTTTCTATAAGCACTTTTCTGCTTATAAGCTACAAGTCAAAATTAAGCAATCCCAAACACCCCATAACGTAATAATATGACACCCACTAATCTATACTTAAAATAACTAACTTGCTCCCTAAGATAAAATGTATTTAGAAATTAAAATAAAAAACATTTACAAATAAAATAACAATAAAATCAGGGTCGTATCATTACCCATGCCCCCACAAACCCTTGGGCCTTGACCTCAAGAAGTGATATCAGGGTCCAAGTTTCTTCTTTCGGGTACTAACTTTCATGATGTTCACTAACACCCCAAAATACATTCCAAAGTCAAGCCCATGGTTGCTCAGAATGCCAAAATATAAATTAAATATCAAATTAAGTTCCAAGTAAGGCCCAGCTTCACCTTAGACCCAAGTAAGGTGTCCTCCTTAAACCAAAAACCGATCCATTAGAAAGAAACACTAACAGGTCTCTGACTCCTCTCCATGAAATGCATCTGCCATGTCTTCGATTAGGGAAACTATAGCGACCACCGTTTCTACCATCTTGGCCTCTTGTAAAAGCCACTGCGTGCAGTCATCGATGTTTGATGTCTGTCGACCTCCCCTACCGCCGCCATCCTCTTCACTACAGTTCTTCATGCTTGTTTTCTTGTCGTTACCGACTCCTTGAACCTTAATGTCTCTCACGAACTCTACCAAGCCTCCTTTGTTGCTTTTACTGAACACATAGATTTTGTTGGTACAGTTGGTTGTGGTTAGTCGATTACGCATGCTTCTTGACAAGGCCAAACAATAATCCCATTATTGTATGTCGTTAATCCACTAACTTCTGCCTCTGAAACAGTTTCAACCTTAAAAGCACAAGTTCTGAGCCAAGTTTCTTAGGTAGTGAACCGTTCCATGACCACAGTAGGTATTGTGTGCAACCTTCACCTCCAAATCTGTGATTCAGGTCATGGTTGATCAGAAATCAATAGAATTTTTTTTTCCTTCAAGAGTACTTCCCGCAATGAACAGGAATTCCTGTGTGAAAAATTCTGAGGGTTTTTTGTCAAAATTTTGGCCCAAAAAAGAGCTCCCATACCAATTTAATATGGACCAAAAGATGTCTTCTATTAATAATAGACGGACTGATAACGGATACAAAAGTCGGCGTGCTTTCATAAGGCACCCATATCTCCCATACCTACTTTCAAGAGGCAGGAACTCTCCTAAGGCCTTTTCAAGGACCAATTCTAAGATAATATGATACCTAATTACACTATAATCTATATTTATAGTATAAACTAACTTGCTCCCTAGGATAGCATCAATCTTGTAATTAAAATCAAATAACTTTCAAAATTAAAATAACAATAAAACAAGGTCATTTCAGTATTTGTAGTATTAGTCTTGTATGGTAGCCAACCCCTACAAATACACAAGAAATTAGATTTAAGCTGGAAGCCTAGAAGATGTAAGCAAGTGGATATCGTCAATCACCTCCATCCACAATTGGAATCTTGCAAAATAGATCTCTTACACAAGTGTGTAAGTGGGAATATGATACGACCGTTTCGAGATGGTCAATCTCCCAAATAAGAAAATAAAGAACACGTAAAGCTGGAGCAATTTTTCTGATATCATTCATAACTCACGAAAACATATTTAACTACAAGGAAACGTGCAATGCAGACTTGTACTACTACTAATGCAGACTTGTACTACCTCTACTTTGACTCCCTGATAACCTGGAACATGGACCATGCACATGCAATTAACTAGGAACAAAAATAGGAAATGGAAACATGCTCTACCTACGTGGCCCTATGACTTACTAAATCAAAAAGAACATGGAAAAGAAAAATTTAAATTAAACTTCCATGAAAGTGGTTTTTAATCACGTATCAGTGAGTGCATAATTGCAAAATCTAAAACATACCTATAAGCTGGTAGGACAAAATACAAATCTCTTCTAATTATGTAGAAATAAATTATTCAGATATGTAGTTCAAAATTTGGTGATTATGCAAAAATATGATTCTTTCCTCTCTACCTTTTTGGTCATGCATGTAGTTAAGGAAAAGCAGAATGGAATATAAAACTTTATACATCCAACTAAGAATGACTATAAATTGCTCAAAATGAATGTCCGGAGAAAAATCATTGGCTTGCATCAGTAGAAACCTTCCTATTCCGCAACACACTTTAGTTGCATAGAATTATAAACAAAACTAATGGGATGCATCTTAATACCAGCCAAAGATGTGTATGCGACCTGGGATCACATATATGCACAACGTAATTTGTATACCCTATATGTAATACTCTGCACAGTCTCCTGACGTGTGACCACCTCCAAAGCTTAGTTACATGTGAACAAATCATTCAAGTGCGACACACTGACTAATAAGCCTACTTTTGATACAGATAAACCTCTAACTCAATCAACAGGCAATAAATTTAGCAAACCATGCTCGTGTAACTCATCAAACTATTTGTATTTTCTTTCTCTAGGAATGCTAGTATTAACAACAATAGTAGCACCAAAGCTTGAGCAATGGGTTCCTCAACTCAATTTAGAATGTACAAAATTAATATTAGTCAAATTGAAGGAAGTTGAAGGTTGTAGAATGATGCTTACCTCAGGAAAACCTGCCTGATCAAGAATTGCACGAACATTTTCTGACATAAAATCTACCCCTAAAACAGCTATGAATTTGCATCCTGCTTTTGCCATGCTAACAGCACTGTCTGCCATAATCAATGAGTCAGATATATGAATGTGAGGCCAAATCTTCTGTGCAGAAGTTAGAACACCTTGCACCTCGGGATCCATGTAAAAATGTGCAACAACCCCAATTTGTTTTTCCTTCAACAAATTGGCAAGCTCTTGAACCTTTGAATCATCAGGAAACAAAAACCGTGCCTGCAATTATACACCAGTTATTAAGCTTAAGCTTAAGCTTAGAATTTTATGAACTCGGACACAAATAAACCTGATCTAGTAAAATTAAAGCAGTAAGCAGAAATAATCAGTTACATCCCAATTTGATAATCCAACAAGACTGTTACTTTTTTTCTAATTTCTTTTGATGTAGAAAAAAACCACTCTCCTAAGCATAACATAAGATCCAAAGTGATTTCCTTTTATGGTTAAATCTACCAACAAAAGTGAAAATATATGTTAAACTTATTTAGTATTAATCTATCACACGAAGAAAAGAAAGAAAAAGAAAACAGAGCCAAAACCCTTACCTGCGCCTCAGCAAAACTCCCTTTCGCGCCAATACCTTCCGCCGTGATCACCATAGACGGAAACGGCTCCCCGACAGACCTCCCTTCTCGCTCAGCCATAAGAGCCTTCGTCCTTTTTTGCATGCTAATCAGCACATTATGCCAGGTATTCACCCTAGAATCAACCTTCCCTCCATGCAAACCAGCAACATTCAAATCCCCCAGATCTTCCGTCTTCAATCCCAAAACTTCCTCCGGCGTCGCCCCGTCAAGCACGGAAATCAAACACGAGCAGAAACCTTTGGTAATCTCCGAATCACTGTCCGCCAAAAACCTCATTTTGCCATCCGCATCCATCCTCACATCCAGCCACACCTGCGCCGTACACCCCATCACTCGATTTGCAGGAATTTTAAGCGATTCATCGAACTGTGGCAGAAGGTTCGCGTAGTGTAGAAGACCCTTGACGCGGTCAATTGGCTCGGATATCGATTTGAATTCGGACGCGAGGCTTTGAAGCTTCGATAGAGCAGAGAGGTGGTGGTCTGGTGCGAGTGAAGGGGTAATAGTGACAGCAGAGCACGAGAACGTGGATCTAGGGTTTACAGAAGCATGAGTCGTATTAGAAGAAGAAGAAGAAGAAATGAGATCGAACTTAACGGTTTTGAAGAAATTGAAAGAGGGATGAGGGAGTCTAGTCGTATGGTTAGGGTTTCTAACTGTGTTGTTCAAGCAAGAAGTTGAGTAAGTGGCCATGCCTAACGAAGCAGAATCCATCGCCGGGAAAGCCTCCGCCGCCGCTTGTGTAGTGTAGTATAGAGCGAAGGTGATGGATGTGGTGAAGACAGCTCGAGAACGCTTTAATGAAGACGGGGTAGCAAATAGGCCATGAACTCTATCCCGCGAAAAATAAAAAATAATACTTCTCTCGGAATAAAATTTTAAATTTTATGCAACATTTTATTTTTCATATTTTCTTTTTTTAATAATAAATAGATATTGCATTAAATTATTACTTACATTTTTATAACTTATTTTTTTATATATTGAAATCATTTATTTAATGCTTAATGATTTTATTTTCGATAATTAAATTAAAGCTTTTGTATACGATTGTTTTCTAAAGTTATAGATTGAGAGGTAATAGTTACAAATTTTTATTCAACTTAATTATTTTATATAAAATTAATATTTATAATTTATTTTATTTTTTAAAAATTGTGACTTTAAAGGAGACCTACCACAAACGTCGTTGACGGGTCGAATGGAATTGATTGAACTTTCCATCGGACCTCCCTTGTGAATGGCCTAAGAATCAAATAATATGTGAAAATAATTTGTTTGTTTTATCATTGGAGATAAAATATATGTTTTAAGGGGGTGGGTGTTTGTTTTAGGGCTTATTTTTAATAAGTTAGTTTTTTCCGTCTTATTTGAAGTTAGTTTTTTCCGTCCTATTAGAAGTTATACGAAGAAAATAAATCAGACTTATAAAAAATAAGTCGAAAAAGTAAGCTTATAAAAAATAAACTCTTGATAAGTTAAAACAAACACCCCCTTGGGAGCACTTCTTATATGTTTTCAAAATCATAAACACTTTTAATAAAAGGCAAGTTAGTCATTTTATCATATAAGTATCTACGACTACGAGTGAAGAATCACTTATTAAAGATGTTTAACTGTGTGTGAGACATATAGTTTATAATATAAAAAATTATATGTTTTATTAACTTATAACATAAATTCAAATGTATTGTACTCTTCAAAAACAAATCAATTTATAATCTTAATTATAAGATAATAACAAAAATTTGACGAGACACCAAGTTTGAAATGTTGATAAAAGATGGAAAAACTCAAAAAGTAAATAATGTATCATATCTTGAGAAAGTGGGTTGGGGAATTATGGCAATTTGCAGACGACAGAAGTGAATAGTAGAATACAATACAATATAAACAAGTGTAAAAAATTAGATCGCAAAAGGGCTGTTTAATACTTTAAGTAATTCTTCTCGTTTGTATTTAGCAGCTTGCTAGATTGTACTTTTAATTTTATAAAATTTGGTTACTAGGAGGAGGTGATACCGTTATAGCCATGCCGAAGCTTCTTTCTTAATGACCTTTCGTTTTACCGTTTAAAAAAGATACAATATAAACAAGTGTAAAAAAATGATGAGCTTTAAATTTTGCTCGTCATTTCCGTCATTTTATTTAGGAAGGTTTGTGAAGGTTGCGTCTTAAATATATGTGATGCTTGTTAGTTGTGTAGACGTGACCAACCAAATAAATTCTTTTTTTTAATAATACGGTTCGTAAAGAAAAATTGAGTGAGAGTAATTATATGTATGGATAATGATGTCACAGTTAGTAATGTCAGTTATTAATACGGTTCACGGGGTGTTAGTAGGGATGTAAACGAGCCGAGCCGAGCCAGACCCTTATCGAGCCGGGCTCGTTTAGGACTTTTTAAGCTCGAGCTCGAGCTAGGCTCGTTTAGAGCTTATGATGTTAAGCTCGAGCTTGGC
>JAUEJL010081268.1:0-15244 GCA_032274825.1 Drosophyllum lusitanicum
CTTACGATCCTGAGTACGATCCTACCTATTTACGATCCTAAATACGATCCGGCGCGTTTTTGGTTGGTGGGATCGTACGATCCTACGATCAGGATCGTGATTTTGATAACTATGGTAGTAGCCATTGATTATAGGCGGAACGTACTACCCGGCCGGTCACATTCGAAGCTATTAATATATGTTGCTTGGATTTTATTAGTATGCACTGTAATTAATTATTGCGTTTTCTAATTTACAGCCAATATGTGCCCAGAATTGAAATAGAAAAAAGAAAAAAGCGAAAGAAATTATTCAATCTCTACTTGTCTACTCTATAATTTAAGGCTAGTAATCTAAGACAAGAATCCGAAACCCGACTTGAAGTTGATAGGACCCAGGGGCGGATCTACCAAGGGTCAAACGGTGACACATATCATCAGTCAATTTTGTAGGTTTGTAGTGAAAATTTTGACTTTTTTGAGCCGGTATTAATAATCAAATTTTTGGTGTCACAAGTGATTTTTATGCCAACAAAACCTAATGAAAAATGATTTTTTTGTAAGAAATGATAAATTATAATTTAATATTCGATTTATAACTTTAAAATATTTTAGTTTACCTTAAAATAACAATTAAATTAAGAGGCATTCATATAAATTGTGTTTTGTTTTATATTTTGGTTTTAAAATATCGGAATAACAACTGAAACCTCATTAACCTGACCCGATTAACCGAAAACACGGGGGAAAAAACCCAAACAAAACCCATGATCTTAATTAATTTTATTTTTGTCATTATAAGGTTTTACCGATCACCAAAAATCCTGAGTCCGCCTCTGACAAGAATCGACACAAAACAAAAATGGGTAAAAAAGGGTCGATATAAACATGACACTAAATTTTTTTTGTCAGGTTTAGGTAAAATCTGTTGTCTGATAAATCTGTCTTTCTTAAAAAAATCACTAAATAAAAATAAATTTGTATAAAAACACGGTAAATTAAAATCTTATCAAAGTTAAAACCCTAAAATAGTGATCAAACAAAATTGGAATCCTTGAAAATATAAGCTCAATTGCATTTGTGACTTGTGTTCGGACCGTAAATAGCACTATAGCAGTAAGTTTAGGTATTTTAAAGCTTATTTTATAAGTACCTTTTTCTGAAAAATGGGCCGACCTGCAACCCGACTTAAAAATCTGATTTTTTTTACCAAAACACAATACGAATATTTTTCCAGTAAATTAATTGATACGAAAGACAACTCAAACCAAACCAAACACGGATTAAAATGACATGAACCGAATCTGCTAAGAAATTGACCTGGGTCGAAATTGGGTCGACACGTCCCATTTAACCAGAATACAACCTGAATTTTCAGCCTTTAATCTACTAGTTTTTGTTAGACATGAAAATAATGTTGAGGAAACTTATGAACATTTAAATTCTTTTAAGAATCCTGTAAACATCTAAAATCCAATAAACATTAGTTTTCAATACAAAAACATCAGAAAACCTATTTTGAATCTTTACATTTTTTTTCGTGTTGTTATTGAAATGGTTGCAGTGCGGGTAACATGTCAGGAGTGTTCCCACCAATCACGACCTACAGTACAAAAAAGACAAAGGTAAGATTACCAACCACGACTCATAATACGAAAAAGACAAGATAGGATTACTAACCACGACGTATACACGTGTAATTAGAATAGAGGTCCGTACCAATAGCCCCGCCAATTGTTTTCTCCGGCAACTCAAAACGAAAAGTAATTAAACGTTTGCGATTATTAATGATTTCTTTATCCCAAAAATTAGTACACTGTACCAACATTTGTCAAGTAAGGGTGATTTTATTTGGAATCTTCTTATAATCTAAATGACCCATTTTGTTGTGACATTTGTAAGTGTAAAATTTACATTAGAAATTGTAATTGAATAATTTGACATATATGATATGTCAAATAGTATCAACCGTCAAGAAAATGTCACTTTTCTAGTTTTCTTAATAATATGTCAATAAATACAATGAAATTATAAATGACAGCAAGCTTTAAAACTCATACAGTTGTGTGTACCTTGAGAACTTGGGTTTTCTTAGCTTATCCTAAAAAAAATACAGTAATATAAAAGAGAAAAATGGAAAACAACAAAGATGATTCATAAGCAGAAATAAATCCAGAGGCTGAGTGGTCCAAGTAACTAGTCAGCAAACAACTAGCCTTTTGTATGCATGTGTATATATATAAACATATACCCCTTTCAAATTTCACCTCATCATCATCAATTTTATTCACTCTCCCACTGTACCCAATCCTCACAAATTCTCAAGAGAATCATGAATTATGGCAGGCTTGACCCGAATTCACAATCCGAAGTTGAATTGACCCAGACTGAATCATCCGACCCGCCTAAATTAACCGCCAAGTCAAGCTCTAAGCTAAAGATCTTCCTCCTCATCGTCGGAATCACCCTCATTGCCGCGTCGGCGGTATCGGTGGCGCTCGCAGTGGCTCTACGGTCAAAATCCTCCGGCGGCGGATCTGGTTCAGCGATCCACCGGCAGCCGACGAAGGCCATTTCGCGAGTCTGCAGCCGTACGCTTTACCAGAACCTCTGTGTCAACTCGTTTCTAGATTTCCCGGGTTCACTCATTGCTTCGGATAAGGAACTCGTTCACATTTCGGTAAACATGTCGCTGCAGCGCGTGGGGAGGGCGTTTCATGCGTCTACCGATATTAATAATCTGGAAATGGATTCAAGAGTGCGATCAGCGTATAATGATTGCCTCGAGCTTCTAGAAGAATCAGTGGACCAGCTTCAGCGATCGTTAACCTCCGTCGCGCCTTCCGGTGACGAGGGTGACAGCAGCACGCAGCGTGTGGGATCCACTGACGACGTGATGACGTGGCTCAGCGCGTCGCTTACGAATCAGGACACGTGTACGGACGGTTTAACGGAGGCGGAGGACGGAGAGGTGAAAAGGCAGATGCAGGGGAAGCTGAAAGACTTATCGGAGCTGGTGAGTAACAGTTTGGCGATTTACTCGTCGGCGAGTGACGGCGAGGATTTCGGTGGAATTCCGATACAAAACCGACGGAGGTTAATGTCGCCGGAGTTTCCAGATTGGGTGAGTAAGAAGGAGAGAAGATTGATGCAGATGCCGGCGGCCGCAATTCAAGCTGACGTAGTGGTGTCAAAAGACGGCAATGGCACGTGTAAGACGATCAAGGAGGCGATTAAAATGGCGCCGGAGAAGAATAGCCGGCGATTTATAATCTACGTGAGGGCAGGAAGGTAAATGAACCACGCGCTTTCTCTCCACTCCCTTTTTATCACCACTTTTTGTAACAACCTTTTAATCTCTGAGAATGACAAATTGACAATAGTACCACTGTCAGTTTTCTCGTATCTGGTAAAAGTCTCCTATAAAATAATAAAAAAGAAAAAGAAAAAAGGGTGATAAAAATAATATTTAATAAAATAAATATTATATAGGTGGACTTCTGACATGTAGTTATTCTTCTAGAAAAATAAGGATGAGTACATATATTATTTTCGTTTAAATAAATTATAGTGAGGAATTTGATTTAATGTAAGAAAAACGTCTAGCTATACGCATGTTATAATAATATAAATAAATTTAGTGGAGCTTTTAATTATTGATTATTGACATGCATTTCCTAAACAATTATTTCCACGTTGAAGTCGTAATGCAAATTATTTTTAATAATATGATTAGCCTTTCTAATTTTCTAAAAGTTTTCTAAACAAAAAAAGTTGATTAAAAATAGCTTTCGGAATGTTAATAATGCAGATACGAAGAGAAAGATTTGAAGGTAGGAAGAAAGAAGACGAATTTAATGTTCATAGGAGACGGGAAGGGTAAAACGGTAATTACAGGAGGAATCAGTGTTGCTGATCACGTGACCACATTCCACACCGCCTCTTTTGGTAAATTATATTCCACTTCTCTCCTCCAGCTACTCACCACTCTTAATTAACCATGTCCTCCTCACTTGTCATTTTCAAATTTGCCTAATTTCCATGTGATATGTTATGTATCTTTTGACAATCATTTGTGATTCATGCAATAAAACTTGTACGTTAACTTTGCAGCCTCGACCGGGGCCGGGTTCATGGCACGTGACATGACATTTGAGAACTATGCTGGACCAGAAAAACATCAAGCGGTTGCACTCCGAGTGGGTGCAGACCACTCGGTGGTTTACCGATGCCAGATTGTCGGATATCAAGACTCGTTATACGTGCACTCCCAACGCCAGTTCTTTAGGGAGTGTGATATTTACGGTACAGTTGATTTCATATTTGGTAATGCCGCGGTTGTCCTCCAAAACTGTAACATTTACGCCCGAAAGCCAATGGACCGCCAAAAGATAACAATCACGGCCCAAAACCGAAAAGACCCCAATCAAAACACCGGGATCTCAATTCACTCTTGCAAGCTTCTAGCCCAGCAAGATCTTTTGGCTTCAAAAGGGAGTTTCCAAACGTTTCTTGGCCGACCCTGGAAAATGTACTCACGGACGGTGTACATGTTATCATACATGGGTGACCACATTGACCCGAAGGGTTGGCTCGAATGGGACGGGACGTTTGCACTTGATACATTATACTATGGTGAGTACATGAATTACGGGCCAGGTGGCGCCATTGGACAACGGGTTAAATGGCCAGGTTATCGGGTGATCACATCGGCTACAGAGGCAAGCCGGTTCACGGTGGCTAAGTTTATATATGGGTCGTCGTGGCTTCCTTCCACCGGAGTTGCTTTCTTGGCGGGATTGTCTGCGTAAATGGTGTTAATTTACATGATTGGTATTATACACGTTACAATTATTTGCTAATTTTTTTTGTCGAAATTAGAATAACCGGCCACAAGCGGGTGGCATACAAATTGAAACGAAAGATGATTTGTACGTAGCAAAATTACCTATAGTTATAATTAATTTTGTGTACAAACCAACCGGTTCAATTGAAATAGGCAAGTCTTGGACAGAATTGACAACGTGTGGGCGTGCGATGGATGGATGGTGAAATTTGTACCAAGTATATTATGAATTATTATATTATATTATATTATGTCGGTGGTATTTGTTTAATTAAATTAGTTATTAGTTATTTTGCTAAGGCAAAAATTAATTTAAGTTTGATAGGAAGGTCGGGAAGATTGTATTATGTATTTACAAATAATAATAAAGTTTGAAAAGTGTTCTATCAAAGTTATTTATGAGTTATTTTATAATGTGGGATAAAAATGTGAGTAACCTTGATGAAACACTTTTCAAACTTGGTTATTATTCTGAGAATTTTCTCTCAATTATATTTATTAATTAGTAATTAAGGAAATGTTCTTTGAGTTTCGATTTTTTAGATGTATCTTTTCTTAAAGACCAATATACCAATGTATCGGAAGGTGTTCATCACTTGTTACTTATTTACTGTTATGCGATATATAGACCGGTTGAAAAGAAACAAAGAGAAAATGATAGAACAAAAGTACATGATTCGGACAAAATTGATCGATAGGAACCCAACATCTTTTATTCCCTGTTTAACTATGAAAAATGATATATATATGTTTTTACTATTTCTTCTTATTCAATCATTATACTCATCACATGATGACATGTAGAATCCACTAATTCCCTTTTCTCGTCTCCTCTAATAATTTTTAAACTTGTGTTGATCTTTTGAGTAGGAGGATAAGTAGAAAGAAATAATAATCACATCTCTTTAACTATTATTAAAGGTAGTGTTATATGAGAACATCTAACTATGAATATTTATGAGTTGTAACTTGTAACTATATTCCCTAGTAATCATTAGGTTAGGCCTATGCAAGATAATCAAGGAAATCCATACATGACTTATCACGTTGATTCCAACTTACATGCACTTTTTTTTTTTACAGCAGCAAAAAAAAAAAGTGCATGTAAGTCGTTCTTCTTTGAGGTTAAAGATTCAAATTTTAATGTCTATTTTTACCTTAGAAAATTTCATATAGTTCAATTGGGTTCTATTTGTTAATATTGAGATAAAAAAATGTTTAAAATCTATTGATATTTTTGTAATATAAAAAGTATCCCTTTATTTAGCAAAATTAAATATTTAATTTAGCAATACTACAAGGTTTTCAGTTTAGTGCTATTAAGATGTCATCATTCCTTTAAAGTTAAGAATTCAAGGCTTTATGTGAACATTATTGTAAATATATAGTGTGTTTTAACCGTTAAAAAGACAATTAACATAAAAATGACATAAAACAATATAGTTTTTTAGTAAAAAAAAAGTCTTTTTATTTTATATAGCCCACTTTAATTCTTTACTATTATATATTTGGTTTTACATCTTTCTTCAATAAATTTTAAGTCAAAACAACATTCAACCATTCAATTCCTTTTCTTTTTAATCTAACCCCTAGAATCCATTATTAATCTTCCGCGCAAACTCTAATCTCAAATACAAGTATACAACCATCCTTTTTTAAGACAACAAATTCTAGGTCAATATTAAATCTATCACCACATCCTCTCTCATCTCTATTGTCTACCATAACCAAAACTCTCTATCATCTCTGTAACGCCCCGAACTTTTTTTATATAATAACTCAGTAATTCACTAAAAGTTAGTACGATATAATATTCAATTCAATCACTCAAATGATTGCCAGCCCAACACATGGGACTTACGGTGTTGAACCAAATAAATTGTTTAGAACAATAATCGTAAGTGTTCATAAAATTCAGAGTTTGTAAAGGTCAATGCGGAAGTATAACTTTCATGCCGGAGCCTTCCCCTTATCAGTACGAGACGATCCTGAAAGAATTCAACAAACACGGATTAAGATAAAGCTTAGTGAGCACATTACACTCATATATTATATCAGATATTACATTCATCAGATAAAACACATCACGTCAAGTATGCCACACTGGCGGGGTTGCCATCTGCCAAACGAGCCATTTGCTCTAATTATCATCATAGTTCATCACATATGAACACGTATTACAAGATAAGATATAAGTTAGTGAAACTCACCTGTGTATCAGTACAGTACTGCAACACAATAATAAATTTGCTTGTCACAGCGAATTTACCGACAACGACCTATAATCAAGATTTCATCGATTTAAGACACTAGATAAGCTTGATCTACACACACAACACTTAAACCCCTTTCCTAGTACTCAAAAAGCACTTGGCGATCCTGTGACACTAGTCACTTCGCGATTTTGTGACCTTAGGTCACTTGGCAATCTATCAAGCACGGACACCACTTGGTGATTCATCCCATCAAACCTACGGTTCTCGACTTGTTGGCTCTCGGCCCGTCGCACATCAAAACATAATTCAAACCATTGTTTCTTCTAAGATTTCAACAATTAAATTGATGGCATGGTGTAGGGGTTTGTGAAGATTGAACTCGAATTCTTATTCTCCTCTCGGTAGTGTATACGCGAACACACACACAAATCACGGTATGTTTAGAACGGTGACATTAGGTGTCACCTAGGGCTTTGTGCCCTAATTGGGTATTTATACCCTTCTCTCATGAGCCCAAGCCCAACTCCTCAAAAGCCTCATTGAATTTCTTCATTCCAATAATTATTCAAGCTTAAACCAATAACAAGAGTCATTTTAATAATCATGCGAGTTTATATTTTATTAAGTTTACATTTACATTGGGGAAAACAAGTATTACAATCTCTCCCTTTTTTTCATCATAACTTAGTGCGAGTACCATACTAGTAAATTCATAATTAATTTATTTTAAAGTCATTTTTCATCCCATAACTTCAAGTGTATCTAATATATACTAAGAGTCTCTAAGGCAAAACCAAATTATGTTTGAATCATATCATTACAAGTATAAGCAAATCTAGGAGCTATTAAACTATTCCATTGAACAATATGAAAATGTGAAATTGACATAACTTTTAATTCATCCGGTGTTAAGAGGCCTACAATATAAGCTTATTGCACCAAAATGCAATAATCTTTATATAACTTATTATTGTATGCAAAGAATTTTCAGTTTCCCAAATACATACAATCAACATTCTGATTGCTGGAATTTTTCATAAGCGAGCTTTATAGTAGCTACTCTCGTTTTCTCAATTTTGATCAAAAATTTTAATTTTGACTTCCACAAGTAGAATGATCGATTTGCAAGAGTATATGGAACTAATTATGAGGTAGCTATATAAAAAAAGTTTATTTCATAACCATTGAAAAAATGAGTTACTATATTTGTTTTTGTGTAAATCGAAATAGAATGACACTTATTCTTTTCTAAATGAGAATATGTATTATCTTACTTATCTTTTTTATAAAACTCTAAACAAGTGAACATTTTTATGGTTAATTTTTATGTTATGGATCACTAAATCAGTAATCCTTTTCTATGATGTATTTTTTATTAGAGTATATGAGAATATATGTCTACAATAGATGAGTGAGATATAATACTTTTTATAGGATAGTATATGTTATTAAATCCCTAAATCAATTATCTTTTTCATTGACATAACCATATAACGTTAAACTCTTGATCAGTTTTTCAATGCCAATAATTTCATAATAAAATATTGATTAAATCGTGATGGTTTTAATAAACACATTATTGTAAGTGATTAACTGATTATAACTTTGCATGTTAAAAAAAATGTTACGAGTATGACATCCGAATTTTGAAACAATATTATTATGAGCTAATGAGATAATTTACGTATTCGTTGTGATTTATAATTTGGGTTTTATGTAATAACAAAAAGAAATTATGGTTAAATTATATTTTAAAATAATCCTTAAGATTTTGAAATTAAGAAACATTAATTATTTATTTTTAGATGTTCGACTCTCATTTTTAATATACTATGTTTTTTATAATTACACTTTGATAAAAATAATTATGACTAACTGTGTATCACATGGGCGTGTAACAAATTAAGAGGCTGAGCACATAAATGATTACATGATATCAATGAACATCTTTTTTTATCGAAGTTATTTTTAAGAGAGAATAATTTTGTTCCAATAAATGAAGAGGGTGAACACATAAAGATTACATAGTATCAATGTTAAATACTATTGATGTATCATATTTCAATTCAGATAATATATGTTAAAATAAACTTTCATATCATTTTTAAGAATCATTGTATACATCAAATATACTTAATTCCCTCGAGGTTTCATCTTTTTGACTATGATAGTAACAGAACAAATAAAACTATGAATGTAGTATACAAAGAACTACTACTGAAAATATGAAAGTCCGTCTTAATTCAATCATTGAACATTCGATAAATATGTTATTTTATTAGTTGTTTTTCTATGGATATGATTCTGTTTGTTTAAATTATTTTATATATTTTATTTATGCTTTATTACATGTTAAATATCTTAGGTTTTTTAAAACTTACCTCGTGCATGCACAGGTCATTCAACTAGTATTATATAAATTCAATATTTAGTTATTTCTAATGCTGAAATTTTCAATTAATTTACGTAATTAATTAGTGTTATAAATATCAGTTTACTAAATTTCTATTAATTAACCTGACTAACCCGAACACTAATTAATAGGGTCGGGTTTAAGATCAAAATTGTTTTTCTAAAAACCCCAATAACCAAACCCGATTAACACTCTTACGTGTAACCTGTAAATCAGGTCCCTACTTGCATAGTTGTATACAATTACAGATTTACAAAGTTTGTTGTACTATTGAAATAAAAAGAAAGTTCAATGCATGTGGTAAATTTCTTGTATTTGGATGCAATAAACACTACAATACATGTATTGGAAGCATATGATGACATGGACATTATGACAAACCGTTGTACACTTCGGAACTTACTTGTCTCGTTCTTTGATTTTAAATTTCGGATGAATATAAAAAATTTTAGCTTTTAATTTTACTTTCTATTTGTGAATTCCCTTACAAATCACATGGTTTTCTAGTTTTATAATCGTAATTTCTTAATATAAGTTTTTTATTTTAGAATGGTTTGCCATGCTAGCCACTATACATGCAGTTGATACTTATAAGACTATAAGGAATACCCAAACCGCCCAATTTCAGGGTCTAGATGGCAACTCGGTGCCGGTGGAAACACCCTCTATCGGCGTCGCTAAAGAACCCCCTTGCGGCATGACTACACTGAAGAGTTGATGTACATCAGTTATATTATTGGGTCATTTTTTTTTCTTATTAATCTTACACTACGTATACACAATAATTTTTGTCCTTACAATCTTTGTATTCTTTTTCTTTAAAAGAACAAGAATTTCATATTGCAACTATATGAGAGAATCCGTGTTCCTTCTTTTCCAAGATGATGGTGAAATTACATGACATTCAAAGAAGATGAAGAAGAAGAAGAAACGGTATCTAAGTTCTTAAATTTAATTAAACATTATTTATAATATTTTGATGATACAATTTTAATATTGTACAAAAAGTTGTAACTTTAATTATAGAATCCAAGTCAATATGAAAATAATAAACTTATTAAAACACTTATTAGAATATAAAATTGCATGATCACAAGTCATATAGTTAGAACTTTTATCACATGTCCAAGTATGCCAAATAAATTAAAATATGCAAACAAATTAAATATCTTAGGATAAAACTCATTGAACAAACAAAGTTTTATAAAACAATTGTTTTATAAAAGAAAAGATAAGTATTTTTGAAATATGAAGATATTGGTGAAAATCTATATAAATTTAAATGAAAAATATCTCATTTCATCTTTCATTGGAAGAGTATATTCTGCCACTTAGGGTAATATCTACAAAACCTAATATTTTAATTCATTCCAAAACCTAATATCTACAAAACCTAATATCTACAAAACCTAATATTTTTGATGTACATCAGTTATATTATTGGAAGAGTATATTCTGCCACTAGGACAAGACAAAACAAAATGTTTGTATTTAAAAACGACAAACTGCATTGCGCTGGGCCTCCACAACCAAGGCCCACAGTCGACAGTGAATTAAAATCGTCGGCCTAGCAATCCAGTTTTTGTCCTCTTGTGTCTTGTCCTTTAAAAGACATATTTGTGCTCATTTGAACACACTCTTGCATAGAAAATTCACTTTATTTCTATATACACTTTTGATTGTATAAATACATATTCTTGGTGTGATTCTTGAGTTGTTAACAAAGATCAATTTATTGAACAACTCAAATGTATGAGAAGAACAAGAGTAGAGAGATCAATATACACATCTAATTCTCTCTTGTCATTTGTTTACTTGTGCGGGAAAAACAATAATCATTGTACACACCTTTCTTGGTGTTGAGAGTTGTGTAAGTTCTTAATGATGGACTTAGTTATGAGAGTTGCTTAAGATGGTCACTATCTTGAGAATTTAGTAACAAGTGCTTAAGGTGATCACTATCTTGAAAAGTTAGTGATAAGGTGATCGTTACATTGGGAAATAAGTGAGAGGTTGTAAAGGTGATCAATACCTTCTTTGTGAGACGTTGTAACGGTGATATTTTTTGCTTAAGAGAGATGTTGATAATGAATACAACTCTTGGATTGAAGACTAAGGAGTGGACATAGATTGGATCCGTTAACATCCAATTAAACCACTATACATCAGGTGTAATCATTTTCTTCCCAAAACTTTACATACTTGCAATTTTATGTTTTTGTTTTATTATATATTTGTTTATGTTGTAAACAAGAATACAATTTTTCTAAGTGTGTTAAAAAGATAATTAATTTCTTAAAAATTCAAAAAGTGACCATAAAAACTGTTTAACCCCATTTTAGTTTTTACAGGTATCAAAAGAAATTTCTGAGCTTCATATAATAGTCTTGTCAAAAACTAATTCATTGAGAATCTTACATATGAAGATGAATGGGGAAAGATCCGTTCCTAGGAATATTTGTATTAGTGTAACAATATAACATGGGCCTAAATAAGGCTAGGCTAATTATCAGAAATACATACATAATATATTACACTAATAAGTTGATGATATTGAGAACAAATATCCATATTTTGGACTAAGCTTGTGTTGAAACATGGGGTGTCACCAACAGAAGATTGGAGCTACCTCCTGTTACCAACTGAGGGCTGGAGCTACCTTCTGTCACCAACTGAAGGCTGGAGCTACCTCCTTCTCCAGGCTGTCTGCTAGATCTGAAAGACAACACACAGTTAGCCTCGCCACGAGCTTCTGCTCGTGACCAAGCTCGGGCGCAAGGATAAGTATTCATCTTAGGAAGATAAGTATAGAGAGAATGGAGGGAGGTCTCATACCTTGGGCTGGAGCTAATGAGGGTATTTATAGAGTTTCACAAGGTCCTTGTCCAATGGTTAGTCAGCTGGACCAGCTAGCTGTCCTGACAAAAGGGTACTTTCCTGGCAGCTTTGTTGTACTTTTCTGACAGTTCTGTTGTACTTTTCTGACAGCTCTGGACCTACCTCCGGCTCGGAGGTTAGTCAGGTACATGCATCGTCTTCTGAGCTGGACCTACCTCCGGTTCAGACTTAGGTCAGGTACATGCATCATCTTCTGACCTGGACCTACCTCCGGTTCGGAAGTAGGTCAGATACATATAGCATTCTCTGACCGGGACCTACCTCTGGTTTGGAGGTTACTCAGGTACATACACCAACATAATTGCTTTTTAATAATATTTAATTTTTTTATATAAGAGTTAATTGTCACACACTCACACACTACTATATACTACAACGTCTCTCTCTCCTCTCTCTCTTCAAACAAGATGGTAGCCATCTCCAATGCACCGCCCACCACCACCCTCTAGGCACAGCCAACCGCCATCGTCAACCGCCACCGCCACCGTGGATAGAAACCTGAACATCAACAATTTACCACTACTCCGCCACCGCCACACCATTCAACTACCACTACTAGCGGATCACCTCCTAAACCACCACCGTCACACCATTTATGTAAAGAACACAACAAGAATGATGATACCATTTATGTATGTTCGAAAACCCCACCACCACCGAAGAAATCCCCACCGCCGACACTATAAAAAAGCCTAACCACCATCAACACCTCTGTGCAACACAAACCCTATATATTTACACAAATCATGTGAAAACCCTAGATCTATACACAAATCATATAAAAACCCTAGAAATGTTTGAAGACCAGGCGGCGGCGGCGGTTGGCAGTTTTAGAGAGAGAGAGTGAGCGACGGCGGTGCTTTCACAGCGAGAAAGAGAGAGGGAGATGAGGCGGCGGTGGCTGAGCACAGAGGTGGTTAAAATGGTGGTTGTGCTTATAGTGGTGGTGGTTACAGTGGTGGTGCTTTCACCACCTCTCTCTTTCTCTTCTCAGTTATTTCATCCATTTGATTTCACCGTGTGGTGGTTACAGTGGTGGTGGTTGTACCGGCGATAGGGTGGCGACAGTGGTAGTGGTGGCGGTGGTGGTTGTCTAGAGAGAGTGTGTGTGTTTATCTGTACTCATAACTTTTGACTACATTAGTAGATTATGACATTAATAAACATTTCTAATTTAGTTTTAAGGAAAAAATAAAAAATAAGGGTAAAGTTGTCATTTGACCTTCATTTAACAGAGTTGACTAACGGTCAACTAACAAAAGGATTATTCAGACCGAAAAGTGGATGTTTAAGGCTCATCTTGGTCACTTTTGAGGTTAAAGAACCAAATCGAAAGAAATGACAAAGTTAAAGGACGAATTTGACAATTAACTCTATCTTATATAAACATCACATTTGAACTTGTATTTTGCTTCCTCTTTGAACTTAAATTATCTTTTGTAATTTTAAAAGCTGTTGTACGGAATATTTTATTTAATGAAATTGGAGGCGTTACAACATTTTCATCATTTTAATTTGACTAGTAACTAAAGTGTAATGAATCCGGATCGGGATGGACCGAACCCGTAAAATTTCAACCACATGGACTAAATCTGTAATTTTAGGTAAACTTGACGAACCAAAGATATAATTCACTTATAAAATAGAGTTAATTGTCAAATTCGTCCTTTAACTATCCCATTTCTTCCGATTTGGTCCTTTAACTTCAAAAGTGACGAAGATGGGCCTTAAACATTCACTTTTCGGTCTGAATGGTCCTTTAGTTAGTTGACTGTTAGTCATCTCTGTTAAATCATGGGTAAATGACAATTTTACCCTTATTTTTATTATTTATTCATTAAAATTAAATTATTAGTATCTATTATATATTTATTATTAATAGAGTTATATGTCTACTTCTCTCTCTTATCTCTCTCTGTTTCTCTCATCTCTCTGTGTCTTTCTCTCATCTCTCTCTGGACAACATCGACCACCACCACCACAACCGCCGCCGTCCTGTCACCGGCAACAACCACCACCGCAACTACCACCACGGTGATATCAACATCTCTCTCTTATCTATCTTTGTTCCTCTCATATCTCTCTGTCTTTCTCTCATCTCTTTCTCTTTCTCTCTCACGGTGAAAGCACCGCCGCCGCCTATCTTCAAACAGATCTATGGTTTTCACATGATTTTGGTATAGATCTAGGTTTTTGACACGATATATATATTTTTATATATTTAAAAGTGAGTTAATTGATAATTAACTCTAAAAATTATTAAATATTATTTTAATCAATAAAAAAATAAAAAAATGATAAAAGGACCAAAATAACCTTCACTTAACAGAGTCGACTAACGGTTAATTAACGAAAGAACCATTCAGACAAAAAAGTGGATGTTTAAGGCTCATCTTGGTCAGTTTTGAAGTTAAAGGACCAAATCGTAAGAAATAAGATAGTTAAAAGACAAAAATGACAATTAATTTTAAATTAAACAATGTTCGATACATTATAAAAAATTTAAAACACTCGAACAAAAGATTTTAAACAATTAAGGGGTGTTGATTTTTACAAAACAAATATGTTTTCTAAGATGTTCGCAGACTTGCAAACATCAAAAAAGACTGTTTGTTTCTTATTTCAAAAAAGAAATAAAAAAGTTGTTTTCCTCTTTTTATAAGAGAGAAAGGAGTGAGAGGGTGGTAGAGGGTGTGGTGGGCAAACCACTTGAGTGGTGGGTGTCGTACCACACCATAGAGGTATGATGGAAGAGGGGATGTGGTGACTACCACCCAAGTGGTAGTGATTGTTGGTTCTATGTGCACAATACACAGATTAATACGATATTACTGATAATAAATAAACCCATAGGGTCACACATTTATAGTCAATGGACACCAATTACATATTT
>JAUEJL010081279.1:0-15239 GCA_032274825.1 Drosophyllum lusitanicum
TTAACTCATCTATGATATGTTTGAGATTGTTTGGATCTGATTTTGAACAAGGTTCTATCTGTTCGATTTCATATGAACAGAGTTGTGATATTTGAATGTTGTGGGTTTGATTTTTTGATTTGTTCAAACATTGGTTGTAGATTTGAAGATATTTTGATTTCATATGAACAGGCCTTTTCTGTTTGCGATTTTAAACAAGATGTTTTGCTATCTGTTGGATTTAATATGATTTGCTATCTGCTTTGCTATGATTTGTTCTAAGATCTCTTCTTCAAGACTTCAATCGATTTGTTTTTTATAATCTTTCTCAATCGATATGTTCTTGGTTTGGAATTGAATCTGAGTAACGATGAGATCTTCATCTTCATGGCTAACATCAACATCTTCATCTTCATCTGCGTCTTGAATTTCAAATAAAAATAATAATAATAATATTAATAAAGAATAATAATTGGTATAAAAAATAAATCAAAAATCAAAAAATAACCTGCAACCTGCTATTCAGGTCACATGATACATAAAATGGTAAGTTTAAGAAGTCCGGTACATTAAATGGTAAGTTTGAAAGTCCGGTACATACAATAGCAAAAGGTGTCAAGTTGGATACATTTTCACGAACTAAACCCTATTTTTAATATAATAAAGTTGATTGTATATAATGGTAACTAAAACAAAATTCATTATATTCTAATGCAATTTGCCCTATAAATAATATTGTCTACTTTATTTTAAATATATGGGTAAATTGCATAAAAAAACAATAAACTTTGTCTTAGTTATCATTGTATGCAACCAGATTTATTTTTTAAGAACGTTACAATCAGCTTTTATATGTCTCCCATTGTATGCGAGTTGTTGTATGCTATGAAAATTATGAAAAAGTTCATTGTATACAATGGTAGCTAAATATTAGACATAGAAAAAAGTTATTTGCATACAATGAGAGGATTATGAAAGTTGGTTGTATTAGTTTTTATGAATTTAAAGTTGATTGTATATAATGGTAATTAAGATAAAGTTAATTGTATTTTCATGCATTTTACCCTAAATATTTTGCAAGCAGAGTACTAGTTTGATTCATGTTAATTTAATTCAAATTATTTTATTGATTTTATTTTAGCTATTTCATACTTACTAGTTTAAATGTTCGTGTAAACACATGGATACTTAGATAGGCATAATTATTTATGTAAAAATATTATTTTTTATTTTCTTATCTAAATATATGATTATTTTGTATGAACGAAAAATAGTCAAATCTATACTTCCTTAAAAGGTAAAATAATTTTATATTAATTTCAGTTATAAATAGAAAAGTAAATTATCACAACGTTAGAAAAATGTATTATTAATGGCAAATTGTATGAAAATACAATAAATTTTGTAATTATCATTGTATACAATGAATTTTGTTTTGATTATCGTTGTTGTATAAACTACAAATTATGGTAAAGTTCATTATACGATAGTAACTAAAATGAGACACAAAAAAAAGTTATTGACATATAACTAAAATAAAGAAGTTGATTGTATAGAATAGTAAGTAAGACAAAGTTAATTTTATTTTAATGCAATTTCTCCGGAATTTTATTACGATCAAATTTGTATTATATAATAAACATAGAAAAGGAAAAAAACTTGAATATGTAAAATATTTTATTATTGATGTAAGCTAAGATTTAATATATTTATTCTTAAATTAATGTAGTGGATAAGAAATCTGAATTAGAGAAATATTTTAAAACAAATTAAATTGATTTAAAGTCAAAATTGAGTTACACTTTTGACCATATAAAGTCAAAATGAGTTTCAATTTTGACCATATGAAGTCAAATTTTGATTTTTAATTTTGACCATTTTAAGCCAAAATTGAGTTTCAATTTTAACTAAAATCATTCGTTATGATTTAATTTTAATTAAATAAAATGTCAAGATTATCTACTTAAATTGGTGAAGGTTAATCTTTCAACTATATAAAAAGATTAATTCATTAATCATGTGTAGGGATTATAATAATATTAATAACTAGCTAAGCATCCTCTATACTACACAGGTGAGGTTAAATATTTGATGTAAAATAATAAATGAATAAATGTTAGTCTTTTATTAATATTAATTAATAATAAACAAGTGATAAGAGACGATCTTTATATATTAAGATAAATATTATGTTTATAAACTATCACAACGTTTTAAATATTATAACGTATAACCTAATTCACTTCAACAACTATCATATCTAACTATTTAGTGTATTATATAATTTTTAGTTTAATTATATATTATAAAATAAATAAACACTATGTAATAAATTTTAGGGTTAAGCGACACCCACAACTAAGTTTTTCACTAATAACTTTACAGCTAAACTTACAATTAAGTTCTTCACCAACAGCTCACAACTCAACTCATAATTAAGTTCTTCATCAAGAACTTACACAAAAAAAGACTACTCTCAATACCAACAAAGGTGTATATAATGATTTATGTGTTATTCTCTCACAAACAATTAACAAGAGAGAAATAGATTTGTAACTGAAGATCTCTTCTCTTGCTCTTGACTTATTCTTGAATAAATAGATATTTGATCTTTGTTAATAACTCATTAATCACACTTAAAATATGTATTTGAATGCTCACTAGTGTGTGTACAAATAGAGGAATTTTTTGTGCAAAAGAGTGTGTTCAAATGAGGCAAAGTATGTTTTTTACAGGACTCGTCACAAGAGGGCCAAAAGCTACAATTGGGCCAACTGTTTCAACCTACCGTCGACCGTGGAGACCCAACATAGCTTATTATGACATTTTAAAATATGAACATTATGTATTGTCTTGTATTTTCTGTTAGCCGTATATTCAACAAAATATCTATTAAAATATTACCCTTATGTGTACTATACTTCTAGACCATGTGAGAGACAAATTTGAATTTCAGATCTTTAAAATTTTATACTTTTGAAAATAAATTTTGGAATATATTAAAATGTTAAGATTAAGATTTGGTTGATTTTCGTCATAAGTGAAAAGACGCACTTTTACATTGGAAGATTGTTTTAAATTCTTATACTTATGAAAAAATTTCTCTAGATTTTTCACCAATATTTTCATCTTTTATAAAAACCCGTTTTACTAATTATTTTTATAAAAAATAGTTTTCCAATGGGTAATATTCTAAGATATTTTTTGTTCTCTTATATATAGGATTGTGTTGGTGGATTTGTCAAACCATCTCAAGATTTTGCAATCACACTAAATTTGATATTTTGAATCTAGAAATTTGAAAACTCTTTTTCTTATGAAAATCGATTTTAATATATAAAATAATGGTATATATATTTTTTATTCTTAGCATACTTGGACATATGAACACCTCCCATTTTTTGAACTTAATTGTGATAAATGCAATATTATATTTTAATAAGTTATTTTATTAAACTTATTATTTTCATATTAACTTAGATTTTAATAAGATTGCAATATTTTATCCAATATCAAAATTACATCATCAAAATATTAGTTAAATTTGAAACTTTGATTGTACTAACATAATTGTTAGAAGCTTAATTAAATATAAAAGAAGATATTGATTTGTATTAAATTGGTTGATACCTATTAGGCTACTCGTAGCGGGGAACCTGAAGGGGTTCAGGTGAGATTAGGTTCCAATCGGTTCCTTCAGAAACACCCCTATGCCCCCTCTTTCGGGTGTGGTACCGGATTCCCAAACCCAAAGCTACCCGATTGCTTTCTCTCTCTCTCTTTTTTTACTTTTTGGTTTTGTAAGAGAGAGTAATGAGAGAGAAAATATTTGAGTTGTTTGGGTTAGATACTGCTTGAGTTTCGGGTAAGAAAGAAAAAAGAAAGAAAAGTAATGTGACATTTGGGTTGAGTTTGGTTTAAAAAGACCACTCATGGTCTTGTATATATAATACAATTACTAGGATTGATTTGACACTATCAACGATAAAACTATTTGTCTTTTTTTAATTTTTTATATAAATAATTACAGAAGTCATATATTGCAAAGGTTTTAAATTAGCCAAATGGTTGATAATGTTCTTGTGGAGGAAATCAACTCAAGTTCGAACGACGCATGAGTGGGCCGTGATATGCTACATTTGGTCCGAGAAACAAAAGCAAAGAAAAAAAGAGTGGAAATAATGGCCAAGAAATAGTGGAGCCCAAGTTGAATTTAGATAGTTGTTTCCTTTTGGCGGCTTCCATTTTACTTTGCAATACGGGCTCAGAAGCCCAATACACAACACACAAAAAGAGCAGCGAACAAATAAGGAAAAGTAGGGGAGGTGAAATATATATTTAATACGGGTCGTGTAGGGTTAGGGTTGGATACTGATCCAACACAGCTTGTGTAGCCGTGTATTTGACCGTGTAATTACACGGGCCGTGTAGGGTTCCTGCTAACATTAGAAAGAAATATTTAAACACTAACTTAGGTAACACTTGTTTGTAGGTGATCGGTTAGCTATAGTTTTTGAATTTATTGGCACCGATGAACGACTAATCAAGTTCATAAATCGATCAAGTGAGTTACATAATCTTTAGTACCAAATTGTTTCCATGTGCATTATATGTTACATGTATTGTGTGATGTTAGAGGCCTGAGTGGCAATTACTATTGGTCGATGTGACTGACACGATGCTGATTTAGCATCTAGAGATCGATGTGATCTCAAAAGTCGATGTGATTTCAAGTAGTAAAGGACTATAAGTGGTCGGGGACCATATATGTGATGTGAATGATAATCTATATATATAATTATATATAAAAGACTTACCTTCTTTCTAATTATACCTATTAAATCAATCTCTATCGATCAATCAAAACATCTAATTTCACAATTCTCTAATTTTACAAAAGAATTTTAGAAAGATGTTATCCTATTAATTGAATTCAATTTTAAACCGGGGGGGTTTTATGAAACATATGAGGGCTTTTAAGAAAATGTGAGGGGTTTTATCAAAACCGTATATTAATGTAATTAATTAATTATAGATTGTTTATAAATAATGTTTAGTAACTTCTGATATATTTTGTTTAGAGAATAAATAATTATATATTTGTGACTGTCTCATTTTTATCTACGTTTTGGTATAAATTTTATTGTAATATGACATTTTTTTAAAATTAGTATATTCTTAATATTTTGTTATCCATTAATAGTAGTGGGTAGGTAATTTTGTGTTTAACTAAGTGGGTTTTTTGGGATTATGGTGATGAGCTGAGTGTTTAACTTGAGTATGTTATTCAAAGTGTTTAGTTATTGATTTTAAAGTATTTTCAATCTTATTAAAAAGATGTATGAAACCTTTTATAAAATATGGTTTAAAATAAAATGTATAATTAAAAGATGATATATTATATATTTAAAAATCTAAATTCAAATATGTGAATATAGCTGTTCTTGATGGTCCTAAAACTATTTTATTAGTGTATGTAGTTAGCCAAGGGTAACACTAAAATAGAAGTGTTAATTTTTTATACACAAGACAAGAAACCATTCCTGGTTTTTTAATATTTAACACATGAGTCATTATTTTTTTTTTCTTTTACTTGAAAGGTGTACGAAATTTGACTTTAGAAGTGGAACTGCAATGGAGCCCGTTCAAAAGGTAAGACATGTGGTCATTAATAACAGATTTAAGCATGGAGACTAGCCTCTTTATCAGCTAATTTGTTTCATTAAATTATTAAATGATTATCTATTGGATTATATAGTCATGTAATGCTCGTGCGTACAAATCTGTATGTATATTTTCTTTCTCTTAAACATGTGCGCTTAAATCGTCACTAAGTTATTAGTTATGCAAACTTGGATTTCCATTTTCTCTAAATATGAAAAACTTTTAGTTGTTATTTATATCTGATAGTTTATACTGACTATCATTTTATTCTTTCCTAATGATTAGGTTGACCAAGTAGAATGTTTGTTTATTAGAATATTGTTGCTTTTGTTTGATTTAAGAATTTGTGTCTTAAGTAGATTCACTTTTTTTTTCTTATTTCTAAATCGCTCATTGACTGATCTTTGAGATGTCATGATCTGTGATATGAGAATGCTTAAGCTTCTGATGTGTTTTTGTTGTTATGTATATATTTTAAACAATTTGTATGTCTACTTTTTATTTTTTATGTATCAGTCTTAATAGTTTGGTCGTTATCTACATACTTGAAACGTGTTTTATATTCAATTATGTTATTTTTCAAGTTTACTTGTGTATAAAGTACTTCAAAAAAATTTAATTTGGTTTCTTATGTACGTATTTGAAATATTTTGTATATATACAGTACTTACATTTTCCTATTTAATTTTAGTGCATTTCAAGTTTATTTCTCTAATAGACTAATACTCGTGCGTGCATGAATCTATAAACTAGTATAATATAAAGATGATGTTTGTTATAATTAGTAGTGAGTGTATAAGGTAAGAAAAAATGGGTCTATCAGTATTTAATTTCTAGAACGCATAAAAGGAATCAACTTGAAATGTGAATGTATGATTGACCAAACTAATAATATTAATTAATTATATTGAGTGAAGAGGGTCAAAGTGTCAAACTCCCTCTAACTCATTAATCCCCCACTCCCCCGCTACTCCTTCACCCCTTACACCCCTTACCCATTCTAGATACTCTGCTAGTTGGCAAATAACACAACTTCATGCATATCATTGCTAACAATTCTAAATTCACCAAATCAATGAATAACATCACCGGTAATTTCTCTTAATGATCCAAATTCATTAAGTTTATCTATTTAATCACCATCAACAAAATCATTGGTAGTGAGCTCACAATCTTTCAGACCATTGTGATGATCTTCATTTTGTTAGAAAATTTAGAGCACACAATATATGGAGAGTTAATGATTTTAATATACATTTTCATTTAATGATAAAATTGTAGACAACAAAGAGTATGTAATTTCATGTTTTTTCTTTTGTCGTACAATACATACATTTTCCTTAAATTAAATTTCTACACCCCTTAGACCTCGTTAGGGGTGCTGCCCTAGCTAGGACCTTGAAAAGGGTCACAACCCATGAACCGTTCTTTTCGAGTCCGAGACTTCATCATAACTTATAGAGCATGTGCTCCGCATCACCTAACTCATTACCAAGTCATACTAATATTTTTTAATATTACATTACAAATATTAACACATTTCACATCATACTGTTATTAGGTACAACAGTTATGCTATAAACCAATATTTTTATTATGTTATCTTATAAAATCTTACTTCACACTTATCTAGTTTATATATTTGATGATGTTATTGCCCTATTTATAGCCATTACTCTAAACAATAAAATAAAAAATAGTTACATTGTCCGTTGTACAAGCAAATCGACGATAATGTGCTCCACACTAACGTGGTTGCCACATGTACTATGAATTGAACTTCTTGATTCGTAAAATTTATATTTAGAGAATTTGACGTATATTTTCTCTTTCCATATAAATTCTAGGTTAGTTTTTAGATGATACAGATCATTTTGATTTTTGGAATAAATCAAAATACATCAATGATTACCATCACAAACTAGTCCACATATGGTTTACATATTCGGTTCATGAGGTCTATGAGTACTATGTATGCATTAGTAAGTTCAAATGACATTACTAAATACTCATAATGTCCATATCTTGTTTGAAAGGTCATCTCTTGGATATCTTCATTTTTAGCTCCTAAGTGGTGATAAGTCTTTGAAAAGTAAGTTGCTACTTACAATTTATCAAACAAGTAATTTATTATATCAATTTAACCTAAAATTAGTGCTATGGTTACATATATATTTTATTTGTAGTTTCCTTACTTTTTCAAAGAATTTATCATCCATTTAAAAGAACACATCATATATAAAAGATAGTTAATGCTATATTTTAACCACCTTTTGGATGGTGTTTTATACTCTTTTACTAAATCTTTATACCATTCTACTACTTACTAGAGTAAAGACAAGTGTCAAAAATAAAGAGAGAAAATTAATAGATTTCACATGATATTATTTTGTAAATAGAATGATAAAGTCGAAATAGGAGGAACTATAATTTCTCTATATTACATACTTGAGGACTCTAAGAACAAGAAATTTACTTGAGGGATCAAACATAAAACATCACATACTTGAGGGTTAAAAATGCCATTTCTCTAAAGAAGTTATCGTCGATATTGGTGCGAGGGAGTTGCTATGTATCAGAAGCAATGTTTGTCACACACAGGCGTCGTCTCCGTTAGCCGGTGGAATAAGTCAAAAACGTCCGAGCAATCGCTCCGTCGGTGAAGAACACAACATCCGATCAGTTTCCGAGGAATTTCAAATTTGTTAAACATATCTCTCCGATTACCATTAACAACATCATCAGCGAACTCCCAGTATCTTGCGAATTCACACATCAATACATCATTGATCCGAATTCTGACGATCTTCATTCTCTTCCATGTTGTGATTAGGTAAAATAATTATCTTACGGAATGCTTTTAGATTTGAACTGCTTTATTAATATGTTGGTCTCATTTTCGTGAATTTCACTGCATTTCTCTCCTATCACGTTGTGCTGTATAGAGTTCATATAATTCCTTTGGTTGTATATGAATCTCTGTCGTCATAAACCGGAAACTGTAATAGGTACATTGCCAATGCTAACTAATCCTTATAGTTTTACATTGTTTAAGCAATTATGCTTAATAATCTTATTGGTGAAATTGATCTGTATTTCTGATTGCTATGAAAATGTTTTTGGTTCGAGTTATTGTTTCCTACCTTTTGCTTTAGTTGAATATGTTTTTCCTAAAATTTTGATTTCTTTAATGAAGAAGATGGTGGGGGCATGATTATGAAATATAAACAATGCTGCTTGTTTCCATTGTTTGTTCTATTCACAGAAATACGATATAATCAAGTGTGATATATGGATTATAATTAGTTCATCTTCCAAGCTTTAACAATGGGTGAACCTTCCTCGGGTGATTCTCAACCAGAAACCGGTTGTCTTTCAATTATTGTGCTTGGGGCTTCTGGTGATCTTGCCAAGAAAAAAACCTTCCCTGCTCTCTTTCATCTCCATCGTCAGGGATTCATTGAATCACAAGATGTGCACATTTTTGGCTATGCTAGGAGCAAAATGTCAGATGATGATTTGGGGGACCGCCTTCGTGGGTAAGTTTTTCAATTACTCTTGCCATTATCTTTCATGATATTTAACACATGTCTTTGACGGGAATTTAAACAAATTAGAGAACTTCAAAAACAAATAGAAGGCACACATATAGCAATACAATATCTTTTGGTAACAGTAAATAATAATCAAGATACAAAGAAAAACAAAAATTGCACGTAAAGAGGACATTAGCTGAATCAACCATATAGTGCTGCAACAATTATCATCAGCGGATACAATAAGTGGGTCCTCGAATTTCCCAGTGTCTGGGAATCGCTTGTACCTGGAGTAGTCTTTGATGTGGTGGTAAGACAGGAGATGGGATTAACGTGCTGACCGCATCGGCCTGGTAATTCTTGTGCTTGAGTGACATTAATACCAGCTCTCTCGGCGTTTTTAGTACCTTGATTGCTGATCATACTACACAAACAATCTGGATTAGACTTTATCACTGATTTTAGAGGATCACAACAGCTATCAGGGGGATCTCTTCCCTCTTGCTTATTATTTAGGTAGTTGAGGCAAGGAATTAGCTGATTCAGGCATGCTGATGACCCACCACCGCCAATACTGTTTCCTTGTGCGTATGCATTTCCCATAAATACCACGGCCAAGGTTATCATCATCATCATAGCATGCATCAACCTCAACACCCTCATCTTTAACTCTGCTTAATTTTTTTACTCGTTCTTTGAATATTTGATGATTTACATATAATATACACACTTGTATAAATAGTCTTTGATGCATGGTAATATTTGTTGGTGGGCGTAGTTGATCAAACTGTGAGCATGTTGACTTTTTGTATATTTTAATATTCAGACTGTCATGCTGAAATTGGATGAACTACCCAAACCCCAATAAGAATTATTGGACAGATTACGCCAACTATTAGTATATTATTTTAGACATAATTAAAAAACTATTATGTCTTTATTATTTTTCTATCATGGTGTTTTATGTCAGAAACTTTGTTTGACCAGTTTATGAAGTAACTCTGTCTGTCTAAAGCTCATGTTTATTAAACTTATTAAACACTAGAAAATTTTCTATTCATATCTAAAAGGTTGCCTCTGGCTGGGTGGCTCCATGTCGGTGGTCTGGATGATGTTGGCAGCATCAAAAACTTCTGAGACCAAGGTTTTAGGTGTTTATATTTGTGATCGATCATTAATATCAAATGGATATATAGTAGTGCATAGTGCATATTATGAATCGTCTTTCTATAGCATAGTCTGCATTGATCTAATTAATTATTTTTGTAAGGTACACTAATTATTCACTTCTTAAATCACTGGCTGCAGATACCTGACACCATGCAAAGGTTGCGAGGAGACACATGAGGAAGACGTATCCAAGTTTCTGCAATTGGTAAGCACATGACTCCTTTTAAGTTTTTTTTTTTTTTTTTTTTTTTTTGTGTTTTCTAAATTTTTCAGAGAGCAACTTACCCTCTCTCTCTCTCTCTCTGATTGTGGTTGCCTGTGTAGATCAAATATGTAAGCGGCCCTTATGATGCAGAGGAGGGATTTGTGTCATTGGACCAGGAAATATCTGCATATGAAATGTCAAAAGATGACAGATCATCCAAGAGACTCTTCTACTTTGCTCTTCCTCCATCTGTATATCCAACCGTATGCAAAATGATAAAGAGTTTTTGTATGAACAAATGTATGCACCCTCCTCCAATTTCGTATTTCTAGTATGAATAGCATTAGTACCATTCATCTATTGGTTGTTAATTTCATTAATTTGTTATTTTCAAATTAAGCATATTCATGATGCTATATGAGACCAAATTCATTAACTAGAATTGCAGTACCACAACCACTTTCAAGATGTACAGCCGTACAGGACAATGTCCAAATAGAAAGACTAAAATTATTAACTTTCGAAAAAAGGGAACACTTCCATTCCTTGCTGTAAACTACTATATGTTAGTTTGTCTTATGAAAATATGCAGTGTGCTTTGTTGTTTACTCTTGGGGGATAATTATGGTTTCATTATGTTCACTGTGTAATTCTCCAGCTGAGGGTGGTTGGACACGAGTTGTTGTTGAGAAGCCTTTTGGCAAGGACCTGAATTCTGCCGAGGAGTTGAGTACCCAAGTAGGAGAATTGTTTGACGAATCACAGATCTACCGTATCGATCACTACTTGGGAAAGGAGTTGGTGCAGAACTTGGTAAAAGAAATAACTAAAACTATCTAATGTTTGTACTTTCAGCTTTCATTAACTGCATATAAAGGTTACAAACTTTCTTCTAAACTTTACTTTAGGTAAATAATTTTTTAACATAGAAATAAAAACCCTAGATCAACTTCAATTATTTCAGAAAATAACCCTCAATATTTAAAAAAATTGATAAAAACACTCAAAAAACTTAGAAAAAAAGACCATTTTCACTTATATTTAGAAAACAGGTACATGCTATGAAGTTAAAGATTTAACAATATGCTTGTTCAATAGCTTTTGAGAGTAATTGTTTGGTTGTTAGATTTAAAACTCAACATATTGATGGGTTTACACTAATTTCACGTGGGTCTCTTTATCTCTCTTTTTTAATTTAAAATAATAATTTTATTATAATTTTTAGTGAGCCTAATATATTTTCTATCTCCTACTTTTCTTTCAACGCTCATTCCCAAAACCCATTTACAACCAAACAACCACCTAAATCATGTTGTTTGAAACTTCAATGGATTTTTGTGGGGTAGAAAAGGTCTAGATGTATAATTCAGAAGAAAATTGGTTACCTTTCTATTCAAGTAACAGTTTTAGCTTCTTAAAAATTAACCACTAATATTTGTATTAAAATGTAGCTGGTACTTCGTTTTGCTAATCGATTATTCATGCCATTGTGGAACCATGACAACATTTCAAATGTACAGGTGAGGGTTCTTCTTGAACTTTATTACTTCAACCTACATTATATTTGACTATGAATAGAATGATCCTATGATCTGTGGGTATTATGTTCAATTGCTAATTTATATGCTACTGCATGCATGTGCCAAAATCATGGCATCTTAGCCCATTCTTTTTAGTTCTTCTTGGTGTAACAATGTTAGGGAATCGGCAATCAAGATGACTACTCCCTGATTTGAAGTTATTATTGTCTTATATCTTGGCATTTGTAATACACACCCATTGTTTCTTTCTTTCTGAATGGTTTCAAATAATATACCGATATCCTCAACTTCATATGCTTATTTCTTTTATCTTGTCCTATTCTCATTCAGATTGTATTTAAAGAGGATTTTGGAACTGAAGGTCGTGGTGGCTATTTCGACCAATATGGGTACTTTCTGCTACTTTTCAAGACTTTCATACTAAGATTTGTTCAATAATTTGGTCCCACCGATTTGAAAAACAGAATTGTATTAATTATGTCATGAACACAGAACACTTTACCATTTACTTATGATGACTACCCTTGCGCTTACTAATTTATATTTATGTTTGTCTGTCAGAATTATTAGGGACATCCTTCAGAATCATTTACTACAGGTAAGAGGAAAAGAATTGATGCTAATTCTGCAAAACTAAATCTTGTTCATATTCAATTCAGTTTTATTTTCACATTTGCATTTATAAACAATAGAATTTGGCACTTCAATATACTTTATCTTGTGAACCTCTCTCTCACACTCATTTTGTAACAATGTGAAGTTTGTTTGGATTGCAGGTGCTTTGCCTGGTTGCAATGGAGAAACCTGTTTCTTTAAAGCCTGAGCATATTCGAGATGAGAAAGTGAAGGTGTATGATTTAAAATTCCTTTTTAAGCATTTTAATAGTTCCTTATCTCATTAAATTTCCATTCATCATGACAAGTAGAGGTGGACAAATCAGTGGGTTGGGTAATGTGTTAAAACATCAGGTGGGTGGTAAGTCAGGCCAACCTGCAAGCACATTCTTATTGGTTCTTTTGAACCTTTTGAATTAATAATATCGAACTTCTTCTCATAAAGCAATTTAGGAGGTTTTCTACTAAATTGAATACTCTTGCGCTGACTTTCCACTGGTTTTACATTTGGTTAAATTATTTATGTTTACTCATTAGAGATAAATCATAATCCAAATCCACCATTTTCATAGAATAGATGTACAATTAACTAGCAAACAAAATTTACTTAACCCAGTAATCTTTACTTTGTGATATTGGTTTCAGGTTCTCCAATCCATTCTCCCAATTAATGATGACGAAGTTGTAATTGGACAATATGAAGGCTATAGGGATGACCCCACAGTTCCTAAAGATTCAAACACTCCCACTTTTGCAACCATGGTTCTAAGAATTCACAACGAAAGATGGGAAGGTGTTATAGGATACTGAAATTTCCATTTGTGCAGAAGGTAGTAAATCACTAACTTCTACCAACAACATTGTATAATTCATTTTACAGGTGTTCCCTTTATAATGAAGGCCGGAAAATCAATGAATTCAAAGAAAGCTGAAATCAGAGTCCAATTCAAGGATGTTCCTGGCGATATATTCAAGTGTACGTTACACCACCAGTAAATTCAAGCAAATTTTGTGTAACACTGGTGTAAAAACAGTTTCTATAATTTGATTTAAAGATGCTACACAACTGCCCCCGCGCCAGCCAATTATTGTTACTTGAGTTTATCTAAAAATTAATATTCTAAGCAGACTTTAGCTCGAACTAATCCATGTTTGGTTTTCTCAGCAAAGAGCAAAGGGAGGAACGAGTTTGTCATTCGACTACAACCTTCAGAAGCCATTTACATGAAGCTAACTGTAAGCATTTCCTTTTATTTATTATTCCTTGTTTCACTTTGGCACAAATTTATATATCGAAACTTCTATCACATACACAACGTAATCTGAATTGAAGGTCAAGGAACCTGGGCTGGAGATGAAAACTGCTCTGAGTGAACTAGACTTATCATATCGGCAAAGATATCAAGAAGTCATCATTCCAGAGGCATACGAACGCCTGATTCTTGACACGTACGGAATCTATCAAACTCCTGAGAACACATAGATATAACATTAAGTTAATAGAGCATAATTAATTAAAAATAACTATTGATGGCTAGGCAAGTTCATCCTCAGGTTGCTACACAGGTCCAACACTGGTGCAGTTTATGACCTTTATATTTTCAAGTCCTTGTAACCAAGTTTATCATATCATTATGCACCTCCAAAAGCCTATTATTAATAAAATTAGGGTGATTATCACCGAGCTGTAAGTATAATAACGATAGAACTAGAAGTTATATCATACTATTAATGCCTTTGGTTTGCAGAATACGGGGTGATCAACAACATTTTGTTCGCAGAGATGAGCTGAAGGTATGCACATATGCATAGATTTACTAATTTATCAAAAATATTGTTATTAACTTTTTGATGCAACTATTAACTTTTACGGATAATCAGGCTGCTTGGGAAATCTTCACCCCACTACTGCACAAAATAGATAATAACGAAGTGCAATCACTTCCATACAAGCCGGGAAGTAGAGGCCCCGAGCAAGCAGATAAATTGGCTGAAAAGGTTGGATATGTTCAAACCCACGGCTATGTATGGATCCCGCCAACATTGAGTGCGGTTTAGGTTCAATCGATCACCTGCAGTCCTGCACCAGTTGTGTGATTCCTTGAAAATAAGATCCCTGGCTTGATCTAGCTTAGTGTTGAGAATAAGATCTAACAATTAATAATGTTGTTATATCTTATGTATGCCATTTTCTCCAAAGAAGCTCTTATGGGGGAATGCATATATCTTGAGCAAATTTAGCTCATTTTTGGATATCAAAATAAGTTTGTGATAGTTCAAACATGATATACATACATTATTAAATACGCCTCGTGATTTAATGATTTAAACGGAATTATGAACATGTGATTAAATTGATAGATATAGATATGTACATGAAGTCCGGTTGCTTTGTTTAATCATGTAATTTTGCGAGGAAGTATATACATTTGTTAGGAATTACGAACATGTGATTAAATTGATAGATATAGATATATATATATATATATATATATATATATATATATATATATATATAGATATATATAC
>JAUEJL010081290.1:0-15237 GCA_032274825.1 Drosophyllum lusitanicum
ATATATCACAAGTTACTAAACATAATTTATAAACAACCTATAATTAATTACATTAATATACAATTTTTATAAAACTCTCTCACATTTTCTTAAAAGCCCCTCACAATTTTCATCCAGCCCCCTCCAATCTTATAACCTATTTATAAAATTCCTTATAAATAGAATGATGTCATCATTCTTAAAAACATAATTTTTTTAAAAGGACGATGATATCATCATCCTTTTCTTTTAAATAGGTTATAAGATTATGATACCAAAACTCTTGTTATATTTTACTAATTCATATGAAATTTCATTGACTTGTGATCATCTAAAAAGGTAATACACCCAACCCTGTTTTAAAAGGGAACAAATTGTTGAGCAAAAAATATTTATGACCAGCGCATTTGCGCGGATACAATGTTTTAAAAACCTTTCAATGCTTGCTATGCAGATGTTACGGTCCTTACCGAGTAACTTCTTGCCTGTATTTCTTCCTACCAAAATTTTTGTAATGGAGCAGGGTTTTACTTGATATATAGAATGCAAAAGGATGAACAAAATCCATATAATACATTAATATTCAAAAATCAAATTTTCTGAAATAAGAGATGATCCAAAAGCAAAACTCTGATGCATACACACATTTATATATATATGCCTATTTACAGAAGTTGAAAAAAGAATCGAAAATTGATACACCTCCGTATAGTATCTGCTTAGAAAGTTTATGCAAGACTTGTGGCGATTATATTCATGGCCATTGACTGTGAACCAAATAGTACACACGGGTTCGAGACCGAAACCAAACCTTCTACCAGTCATCGAGCCATTCTGGTGTGTTGAGTTCGTCCACGTCATCAGTTGCCAAAACTGCTGGTGCTGAGGTCTCACTTGGACGAGTTTCGAGATATTGATCTATACGGGTCAGGATCTCCTGTGGAACTGTGCAGCTACCATCTTTTACACTTTCCCAGTTGACACCATCAAACCATTTATGACTTTTCAAAGATTCCACGCCTTTGCTTCCGAGCCTTTCGTTTTCATCTACTTCAAGTAACTAGAGGTTCAAAAAGAACAAAATTGTTTAAGAAAAAGAAAAAAAGAAACCATGACTATTTATGACCAAGAATTTTAGACAACCAGTAACCGACTAACGTCAGAAGATTTGTCAAATTTTAATGAACCTATATTGGTTTTTGAAGTTTTAAAAGTCATTTAATTTTTAAGATACCATTGAATTTTAGGGAACTTGAATCAGTTTATTACAAGGTATCAAGATCATGTTGCTCAGTTTGTGAAAAAATAGATACGTTTGACCTTTAAGGTCAAAACAGTTGTCAACTATTAATAAGCCTAAATCAATTTTGAAGTTTTAAGGCCATTTGATTGACCTTTGAAAGCTTTAAGGTCCTAAAGTATTTAGAAAACATAGGTAATTCATATTTGACATGCCTTGGTAATGAGATCTACAACTTCAGGGCTGAAAGTTTCTGGAAGAGTGAATTGTCCTTTGGCAATCTTTGCAAAGGTGTCAAGTTCATTTTCTCTCCATGAACCAAATGGCATTTCACTTTGTAACATAAAGTAGATCAACACACCCAATGCCCACCTGCAAAATTTCTTATATGTATCAAATTCAATGTTTAACCTTTTCTTAAACACCTTTTATATGGTGTAAGAAGAAATAAAGGTGCAAGAATTAGAAGACCTCACAAAAGGAGAATAAAAGTTGCGGGAAGACGGTATTTATAAATAAGTTATCGACACTTCATGAACAATCATGGTTTGCAAGAACATGGATATGTAAATGCAAAAAAGAAGAAAAAGTATTGAAAATATTCAACTAGGGTATGCATAGCATTAACATTGAACTTTTACCAGTCAGCAGCAAAACCATGGCCTTTCCCTTGAACTATTTCAGGAGCTAAAGAGTCGACCATTCCACATATTGTAAATGTTCTCTCACTGGATAACTTCTTTCCAAATCTGAAATCAAGTAGCTACAATACAATACAATACAAATCACAAACCACACAGCCACGGCCCATGGGTTGATTAATTAATAATAATCACTCAAGTTTTGTTAGAGGTGGTAGCTTCGATCCATCTATTTAGAAATGGGTGGATCCGAGTAATGTTTTATCTCTAACAAGTCAAACTGATTAAAAATTTTAATAATAAAGAGCTAAAAGTGAAGGGTCAAATGTGTTGAACATCTCCTAAAGTCTATTTTCAATGCATAAAACCACAACCATTTTATTAAAAAAAATTATTATTAATAAAAAAGAATAATTATTATAATCATAGTTGACAAAATAATTCTACTTGAAACTAATAAATAATTTTGGACAAAAAGTCTTTCAGGTCAATCCACCAAGACAGTCACAAAAATTATCTGTTTGGCCCATTACAAACCCACCAGCCTGCTGATATCACATTTATAATATATAAATTCTTTGCGATATCGGGTTAGTTTTAGCCGGAAAACATGCATTTAATTGTAAAAATATGCGTTTATCATTTGTTTTCTATTTTGCAGGCTAAAAAGGCGAAAAATGAATTATTTGAAGAAAATAAATTAAGAAATAAAAAAAGTAAAGAAAGAAATAGAGAAAGAGAAGAGAAATCTAAAGAATAAAAGAAGCCCAATAAACAAGCCCAAGAAATGAAGCCCAAGAAAAGAAGAGAGAAAGAAAGCCCAAGAGAAAAATAAAGAAATCAAAATAAGGAAGCCCAAGGCCCAAAATAACAAAAGAATATATGGGCCGGGTGAATCAAGAATTGCAACGCGACAGGTCCAATGGACGCGACCCGACGAAGCAAGAAGATCGCGCCGGATATTGTTCAAAGATAATGTCTATCTGCTCGCCACGTGGGATCGCGACGCGACCATTGCCTGGGTCGCGGCGCGACGTGCTCGATAACGTCAGATTCAAATTTAAAAAGAAGTCAGGATCGCGTTAAACTTCTTGGTCGCGACGCGACACTTGCCCGTCGCGACGCGACGCCCCTGTTTTCAAAAATCTATATAAACTCAACTCCAGATCGGTTTTGGGGTTAACCACCCAACTTTTATCACCTACACTCTGCCAAATCACGTCCAGAAGGCATTCCAGGAGCTGTGGAGCTTAATTTGGAGGATTAAAGCTTGATTTGAAGATTGAAGGGCTAGGAAGCTTTGCTTTTTACGGTTTTATCATTTTCCCTTGTTTCTAATGTTTATTTATGATTTCCAGAAGCTTGATTTGACTGTTATTGACTAAGTTCTTCTGTTTTCCTCCCTAGAGGAGATGATACTTTGTAAAGATGTTTGATTTTCCATTAATTAGAACATGTTTTTCATCTCATATTTGTCTTATAAGCTTTACCATTGATCCATATGTGTTTAAGAATCTGTTTTTGATTATTTATATTCTGAGTTTATAAAAACTAGAGGACCAATCTGTTTTTATGGCTTTAATCATGATTAATTAGGACCAATAATTAATCTTGACTAGTGGTAGATCAAACCCTTGGCTTAGATAATCAAGAATGGGACTTTAATGTGTATGATTGGCATGTAATGACCTTTATTTGTCAATTTAACAATTTAATAACCAAAACAATTGTTAAAGGTGGAGTCTTGTTTGACACGAACTTAAACACGTCTAATTATGCACTTAATTGATTTCATGACCATAGAATTGAATAAATGCATGATTATAGGGCTAGAACTCGGACCAAGAGTCTAGCCATTATAGAAATCGGTATGAGATGATTTAATTGTTCATTGCACAATTTATTGGAAATTAAGTGTCTTGAAAAGGTAGAAATCGAATCTAGGGAGGGAACGTTTAAATTGATAAGTTTTAATCCATAAAATCCTTGCTTTTACTTCCTTTGGTTTGTTTTGAGTAATCGATAGTGTTAGTGTTTGATTAGGAGTGGTAAAGTTTGAATCTTTGCTCATAAATCTCACAATTTCCCCAATTTAATTTAATTGCTTTATTTATATTTAATTGTCTTTTTAATTGATCTATTTAGTTTAGTTTAATTAATATAGTAAAACCAGATTAACACCCGTTCCCCTTGTGTTTGACACCCGACTTATACACTATATTATAATACGATTAGGTCCCCTTGCCTATTCGTGCTGTTTTTGGTAAATAAATCGGATAAATATAAATTTAAAACTAGTACGTAAAACGCACATCACCTGCCCTGCCCATTTTTCAACCTTTATGTTTTAAATATATTCCTGAAGCAGATCTGTTAACCAGAAACACACCTGCACATGTCCTGTTTGGGAAAACATTAGAACTTCCGGTGACACACCTCTGTAAAGAATGCCGGCCTGAATTAAAAACCAAATTAAATAAAGAAAATATTACAAACTATTTAATAAACGAGTGCTTAATATTCTGAAATAAATTGTGGCAGTTAATCTAACCTTGTGTAATTCTTCCAAAGCTACTACAATAGAGGCAGCACAAAAACGAGCAGATTGTTCATCAAGTGGAGAGTGAAGTATAGAAGCAATGGGACATGAAATAAGTGTGTTCAAAAGTATGCCAACATGAGTTTGGTCAGCACAAGTGCATAATACTTGTGGTACACCAGGCGATGCACCTATATCTTTGATTAGTTTTTTCTCCTTTAAAACCTGTTCTTCCTTCCCAAGTTTCTTGATCTTTTGTTTCGAGAATCTTTTTAAGCTAAACAAATGTTCTGGTTATTGGAAAGAAGACGTTCGTTAGTGCATGTTAGCAGTATACTTAATGGTCAATAAAACAATAAAAAAGCGTAAGGATATGTTTAATATTTATTATTAAGCTGCTAGGATCCTATTTGTTTCCGCCATTTCAGAATTTTTACTTGGTGGGTTCTATATATGGAGTGTGAAGATATGAAAACTATTACAAAGCCCATAAGAATTAAAGATAGAATGCAAAAAGAATGAAGAGTAGAGAAAAATGAAGTCAATAAATGAAAACGTTTGGATTTAATTTTTTGTTTTTTGTTTTGTTGAGTTATATTTTTACTTGATGCAAAATTTGGATTTCGTTAAAGAACTTATCAGAAAGTTTTTTTTAATATAAAATGTTTGCTACAAAGTTCAGTGTAGCTTCAGTTAACTTTAATTATTTGAGGACAAAATTTCAAGAATTAGTTATGAATGGGTTAATTTGGGTGGAGTTTTATTCAAAGCCTAAAAGGGGAACAAGTCAAAAGGGTTGAACATGTCAAATAGGTTGAAAGTCGCCCACAATTAAAACACAACTAGTAAATCATTTTATACAACAATTTAGATTTGTTGTTTTTACAATCATGATTAATGCATTACCTATTTATAAAAACGGAGAAAAAAGTGTTTTCGGTCAATACAAACTAGTCGCCTGGTTTGAACCCTACTAAAAACTGATCTGTTTCAATTTTTAACCCATTTTGACCCATTACCCAACCCCCCCGACCCAGTACCCACCATCTGCCACCTCCATCTTTAATTATCCAAAACGCTGCCCTACACTTATAAACATACTCCATTATTTGACTTCATAAGTCAACTTCATCTTTTTCTTTGGAACGGAGATGACAAAAGTACAAACCTGAATCCTTTGGTTGTACAATCCCAATTTCACAGCAATCCGTGGAATAAAAACATGTTTTCCACTCCTAAACAAGTACAGATATCAATTAATCATCTTGATTCCAAGAATCAACACAAACAAAACATAAAGTGCAATTTTCATACCAAATCAGAAAGTTGCACTTTTGAAAGCAAAGATGTATCTACACTTCTGACAGGTACTCGTGGAATATCACTAGAAGTTTCTCTTGACCTGCATAATGTTTAAAATGTAGAATCAGACATTCAGTATCTCATTGCTAAGCCTAATAGCATATCTTATGTATTATGTAACAACAAATAGAAACTTAACACAATTACAAAGAGACAAATCCGTGCCACTTTGGTAGAGTTAAATAAGAATAGGAGAATAGGTTTCAATGACTGCACATATATTAGATTGAAAATCATATTTAAATGCTTTTATAAAATATTGATGTTCTGTTTCCTACAACTAATATTAAATTGTATTTCGAAAGGGGATTTTTCCCTGTTCAGGTTCCCCCAGGGATACCGAGTCTTTGGCTTTGATGTACGCGGTTTAACAGGTGTTACCCGTGACCATTTCCGAAACAACCCCCCGGCCAATCCTTGATTGAAGCCCGTGAGATTTGAACCTTTGACCTCCCCTACGGGGGACAAGAGGACTATCCACTTGACCACCAAGGTGATGGCTACAACTAATATTAAATGAGAGGCTATATATCCTCCTACTCATCCTCTTACTCACTAGATCAAGACGTGTGGAGAGGAGATAAAGAAAGAGAATTAGTGGATTCCTCGTGTCATCATTTTGTGGGTAGGAGGATGAAGTAAGAGGATTTAGTAGGAGGAAATAGAATTTTTCTTATTGAATTTAGGGTGATAATTTAAATTCATTTACTTAAGAATGGGTCAACCAGGATTATGTTTTATCTCTGAATGGTCAAACAGGTAAAGTAAAAAATAAAAATAATTAACTGCTTAAAAGGAACTGGGCCAAATGGGTTTAAAGGGACTGGAAGATTCCCAAATTGTATTTTAAAGCATAAAAGCTTCTCAATCTTTTTATTTTAAAATGAGATTGTTACTGAAACATTTCTTTACTTGCTTGACACACTACTTATCAATAAAAAAATTACAAAAACCTTGGACAAAAGGTGTTTCATGTCAACCTATCCTTACCCAACCCTTACCAAAATTTACTGTTTTAACCCGTTACCTAATTCACTCGACACATCCATTATCCAAATCTAATTGTATGTAAGCTTATCAATCCCTAAAACATCGTACCTGTAACCATCTTGTAAGATCTTTGACAAAGGACCAACAACTGATTCAAATATTTCCTTTGTCAAAACAGCACATACTACATTCCCTAAAGCAATAACGTCTAAAGAATCGATGCATTCACCAAGGAGTGTCCATTCTCCAAAATAGCTTCCTTCACTCTTCTCCATTGAAAGTTGTGTACCACTTTGCATGTCGTCGTCCACTTTTTGAATATCAGACATGAGACTGGATGCATTTTGACTACTTATATATGAGTCAAACGTGATTCTCACTTTTCCCTTTTGGATCATATATAGTCCCGAAAGACCATTACCCTACAAATAGACACAATAATATGAAGATGAAGTAGGAATGTTGACAAATGCATGTTTGTATAGGTGGCAAAATGGACAGGGTGAGCGGTTTGTGTAATGAGTCAAAGCAAGTTGGTGCCGAAATGAGTACCTTTTATGTAGATCGGGTTGGGTTGACCCAAACAAATTTGGGCTTATCGTACCAAAATGCAACGAACTTTCTTCATATTGTTATTGCATATAATGAACTTTCACTTTACCATTTGATGTAACAAACTTATGTTTTCATGTAAATTCCTTACATTAAGTGCTAAAAAATGTGAAAATATTTTGCATATTGATGCAATTAATTTACAGTAGATGTTGATGCAATATAAGTGTGTTACATCAAATGGTAAAAAAGAAGTTGATTACAGATGATAACAATTTAGTAATAGTTTATAAGTTCATTACATTTTATTGCAACAAGGCCAATGGTTTTGCCCAAAAGAAAAAGCTTTTGCAAGTAATTAGGGTCATATATGATTAAAAAACATTGAATTGCTTTTATAGTAATTTGACATCAGGAAAAATAATTTAAGAGATATATGCAGACAAAATACACTTGGGTGACTTTTGACCCGTTTGACCGATTCAACCCCTTTCATTTTAGTTAACTTTTTTACTTAAGCCCTTTAATTAGAAATAAAACACAACTCAAATCGAACCATTGGCGGTCGATAAGAAAATGGGTCAAAATTGCCACCTCTAGGATTTTGTTTCAATAGTAAAGTTTTACCTTCTCAACTATTTTCTGTCCATTGGAAAAGGTAACTTCAGAAAGAGCATCAGCAATAAGACTGAGTTGTAAGATTGTCAACCTTGAGAGAAGATCAACAGAACGGAGTAACTTTAATGATGATAAATTTGAAAATTCAGATGTAAGAATTCCTCTAAAGTCTTCTCTTCTTAGGGCCCAAAGAGTTCCATTTGTTACAGCACGTACAGAAGCTTGTAGGGGTTTATTGTACCTGTTATAGAGAAATAGGAATACCCTAGAATCAAGGGGGCGTTTGCATGCACATTCTAAAAGTGATTATGGGGCTATAGAATAGTGTTTGGATGTGGTCTGCTGGTTGAGAGTCTAATGATTAGACGTTGAGCGATTGACAAATGGAGATTATTAAATAAATTTTTATATAATATGAACAACTATGACTTTTTTTTATGGTAAAGATAGATGTTATGTGAAATGGTAGTATCAATCTTTAAAATTAGGTTAAAAGAAGGGGTTGGTGTAAAACTTTATTTGACCCCTAAATAATCAACTTTGTTGTAGATTGTATAATCCAAACCGATTATTTAACCCCTATGGCCTATATGATCTGATAAACAAAATTTATTAATCCAAATATTCAAAAGAGATGATTGAGACTTCAAATTGCAATAATAAGATAACTAGGGCTGTAAAAAGACAGAACATTCGACAAAAAAATTCGTGAACCTTCCACCAGAATGTTCATTTATATTCGTTTATCTACCAAATGCACAAGCATGAATAAGAATTTTTGTTCGTTTAACGAAAGAACATGAACAATGTTCTCGTCCATTCATTTACGTTCGCAAACGCTCGTTTATCCGATCGTTTATGTTCTCGCGCTTGTGTGTATGTATATAATGTGTTTGTTTATATTTTATAAATTTGAATTTTATCATATACTTTTATCTATTTGTTTGTTCGTTTATGTTTGTTAAACAATTAAATGGACGAACATAAACAAAAACGAATAAATTTATCTTCTTAATACATTACAAACATAAGTTCGTTGGTTGATCTTTTCGTGTTTGTTCATTTGTTAGGCTAAAGTTAAACGAACGAACACGAACACAAAAATCCATTTGTATACCCATTCATGATCAACTAAAGTGAAAAGAACAAACACAAAGAAGCTTTGTTCATCTTCGTTCGGTTCATTACCAGCCCTGAAGATAATCAATTCGAAAAAACAAAACCAAACACCCTTTGAAAGAACTGAAGCAAATTTCTATAAAGAACAATCGAAAAGCACTATATAACAGGAACATATTATTAAAAAAGCTACAATAGAATAAAATTGTGTCTCACATTAATGCCAGCTCACCGAAGGACGATAACTTATCAGCTGTATACCGCTGTAAGATCCTTGCAACAGCTCCATTTGTCTCTTCCTGTTGCCAATTCACATATTTATAAAATTTAACCTATATCTATCTTAAATTTTAAAATTTGTATAAAAATCCGGCTCTGAAATAAGCATAATATTTACAACAGGCATCACCTGTGTTGCAAAGACCTCAAATTCGCCACTTCCAACAACATAAAAACAATCTCCCTCTCCACCCTGCAATATACGACACCATTAACATAATTTTCCATTTGACGACCTAAAACATAAAAAATATTATATAAAAAAGTTCTCACTTGTTTCACAACGGTATCTCCTGCTTGAACTTCAACTCTTTGCATGCAGTCCAACAAAACATGACACTGAGAATCGGTAAGTTTTCTGAAAAGAAAATGATCATGCAAAGCTCGTTCAATGTGTGCCTGTAAAAACATAAATCAAATTACTAAAAGATCAGGGAACAATTTATTCAAGAAATCAACATGCAAGATTATTAGGTCATGAAAGTTTACTTCTTCTTCCCAAGTTTTTCTATGGCCTGGAGATGGAGGGACCCACAATTGTCCATTTTCTAAAGAATTTTCGATTGCTCGGAGTCGTGTTTTTGATATATCAGTCCTTACTCTCTGGTTTTTAGCATTCCAGCTCGTTGTTGTAGGAGACTCAGATCCCGACATTTCTACAATTTGAGGTATTGGTGGTCTTAAAGCAGTGCCTGAAATTGCTGCTTGACCAACTGTAGCCTGCAATAAAAACCAAAATTAAATATAAAAATAATTCTTAAACCAGTGTTAAGAAGTTAAAAGTGATCAGATTGACATATGCTTGATTAAAATGAGCTAGCTTACCCCAGTTACTCCACTAATTTGCACCACTATGACTGTGATATCATCTGTTCGGGTCTCATATTGCAACCACAGACGATAAGATTCAGCTACAATTGCAGCACATGCATCCCGTGGGTCCGTATAGTTACAAACCTACAGCAGATTATAAAGCGTAATAAAAAACGCTTATTTTGAACCGGATATTGATGAATTTGATCATGGATTCTAGTTATTTTTATAACTATTAGACCAAATAATGTCAATTTATAATATATTATATAACTACGTTTATCAACATATTTGTAATGTATAACAAAACTAAGTTATCCAATACCCAACTGGATCCTCTACCCACATTACAATTGGTTGAATCATGAATACAACATAGGCAATATTACCAGAATACACAAAATTTATTATTTTAGACTTAATGTCACCATGATCATGATGAGCATCTCTCACAAAACATTAAGTAAAATTCTGGGATCTTATACTATAATCTTTGGAAGTAACCAAGTTTGTATTAGGAAGCCAAATGTTTCCGAAACCCATACTTGATTTGATTATATCTAAGAATCCAAAGCGAACACATTCCTCAACCCAGAAAATTTCCATGGTCTTTGACTATTTCCTTAATGATATTGATTGGAAGATTACAAGGATGCAGGACTAGAGGAAGTTAACTTTTTTTTTAACAGCAACAAAAGGAAATCAACTATTTCACACATATGGGATAAGCTTAAATAATAGTATTATCTGCATTTTTTTTATGTATCTAATTTTTTTTCAATAGGAGACTTTCCTTGTTCAAGGTTCCCGTTGGGTGTCGAGAGCCTTCGGCCCTAATGTATGTGATCTAACCTGTGTTACCCGTGACCGTTTCCAGAACAACCCCTGGCCAACCCTTGATTGAAGCCCGTGAGATTTGAACCCTTGACCTCCCCTGTGAGAGCAAGAGGACTATCCACTAGACCACCAAGGTGATGGTTGTGTGTATGCATCTAATGATTTCATGAAATTTTGTAGGACAAGTATTGTGGAAGATTAAATTAAAAGATACCTTACCATGTCAACCACTGCTTGACTAGAAAGGAACTCGAAAACCCCGTCACTTGCAATCACAAAAAAGAGGTGTTGTGGTGTGAGGTCTAATGCAACAATTTCTGGATTCGCTACGACACCAATTGTTTCCGCAATAGAATCACCAATACTTCTAGTAAAAGCGGTTCCCGGGTACATCCCATTTGGGACCCACAACCTAGGAGGATCACCATCATCAGCTTCTTCAGTCCCCCAACACTGTACATCAGGATTTTTCAGACCTTCAATCTGATCTAAAGTAAGAACTCTCGCCCCACAAAGCTTCACTCTTTCAAGCTCATCTTCTCTAAATGGAGTTTGATCTATTGACAAATCGACAGCCACGATCTCCGTCCCTCTTCTTTCTGCAATAACAGCTCTTGAGTCACCACAATTAGCAACATAAAGTGTCTTCCCACGCACCAAAATGGTAATTGCAGTTGTCCCGCTCATACTATCATCTATATTGTTGTCAGCATGTAACTGAGAATTCGTGGACATAAAGGCAGCATGACATGCCTCAACAGGATCAACATGGAATCGGCTGTTTCTGAGTAAATTTTCACATAACTTTTGCTTCACGAACTGTGAACATTGAGCCCCGTATTCACCATGTCCGTCAAAAACCCCGAAGAAATGATCATTAGGATTTGTCCCAAATGGGGTGTGAATGCAAAAACTATCTTGATTGGCTTTATCAAGGGCATCAGGGTAGTAACCCCTTTGAGATAGATAGGAATATTGCAGTCTGTAGTTTCCTGATGGAACTACAACAACTCTAGAACCATCTGGAGGTAGAAACTGTGATGAAACCCTTCTTAATCTAGTTATACCCACTTCAGGATTCTGATTTGTTTCTCCATCGTCTTCTTTATTAGGTGAAAAGACACCAATTTCAGATGCATTCACATTATCAGTTTCTTTCACTTTAGCATCTCTAGGTGCACATATATCACCAATACAGTTGCAATCTATGGAATAAACACAACCCATTACTGCAAACAAGAATCCACCATAGACTCGTGTTCGAGAATTGGATTAGAACTCATGACTCACAGTCAAATCCTCAAGCACTTTGCTCGACTTCGATAACAAAATTCTTCACAGCAACCTGCTTGATTTAGTATTTCTCTACAGTTTAAATCCAAAATTAAACCCAAAAAAGGAAATGAGCCAATTAAAATCTAACAGAAACCTCATCTACTAACGAAAAGCAAGATGAACCGACAGTAAAACACAAATCAAACCCCTAATTACAGGATGTGATAAGCAAAACCCACAAAACTTAAAACCTAGAATGTCGATAGATACAGTTACGACGACGAAAAGGCCTGTTGGGAAAAGGTAATTGAATGGTTGGAAGACATATGTACCTTGAAATTGAAGATAAAAAGGCAGAAGAAGACAATAATCAGACTTGCTTACAGCTGGGTTTTGATCAGAAAAGGGGGAGAAAGGATAGAATTGAGGGATCGAAAGAAAATGGGGTGTTGTTTGTGAAGGATGGATGCATGTGTGTGTGGAGCGACAAGGTTCTCAGCTTTTTAGTTGATGATGAGTGTAGAAGGAAACCACTGGGGTCTACGCGCCTCTTATCATCACGCGCCGCCTTACTCATTACTCTAATCATCTTTAATCTTTAATTAATTATTATTAGATGAGATTAGATAGATGGTTTATGGATATTAATGAACTTAAAACAACTAAACCAATTGTTAATATAAATAAATATCTTGTATTTTTATTTCCAAAGAAAAGAAAAACATAATTTGGTAGTTAAGAAATTTTAAGTTAAATCTAGTATCTTTTATTTTCTTTTGCTATTTAGATACTATAAAATGGATATTGTTTTGACGGTAGAGAGTTTTAGTGGTGATCAGCGATAGCAAGGACGGAAAGATGTGGTGGCAATTTGATATTGACTTAAATCTGTAGTTTTAAAATGTGGTGGTAGTGTACGACATTAGGGTTTATCGTGAAGATTGGTGATTAGATTGAAAGGAAAAAAAATTAGGATCACAGTAATTGACACAATATAAAATATGACATTGACCTTACACGTAAATAAACAAGTTTAGGTTGACTTTAAACAGGTTCGAATTATTTTCTAGATGACGCGCTTGACATGTACTATAAACAAGTTGTGTTCAGATTGGAAAATGGGTTCACGGTTCAACACACCAACCCTTTTTCAGTTTTCTCGTATAAGTTTTTTTCTTATTCTTAATTCCAAATTTGGTACTCAAATGAAATATTTGTAAAAGGAAAGGTTGAATATTATTTAAATATATATCTCATACATTTTTACGTTGAGCAATGCAAACTTCTTTTTTGATACTAGGAACTTTTTGTATCCATGATATCTTCAATATCCTGACTTTTCTAAATATGTTGTTGTGGGTCATGCTCAAGATTTGATCAAGATATTTGAGATCTTCTTTCTTCAGCAAATATAACATTTTCCATCAAATCTAAGTTCTATTCTTTTAGTCTTACTTTGCAAAACAAAAAGTGTTGATACTTATAGAAATAAAAGATTTAAGGATATAAAGAACAATATATATTCAGCTTTTGACTTAAATAATTTATATATAAAAATATAGAGGGCAACTTAGCACTTAACTAATGAGATAAAATTGCGTAGCTGAGCAAAGGATTGCTCAGCTAAGCTTGTTCAGCTAAGCGACTAACACTACTTAACTAATCAAATATGATCTTAAGTACTCAGTAATCTGAGCATACAGAACGATCGGTTGAGGCCAACTGACTCATTCAGTATGATCAAATAACTGCTAATTTACAAGACTTAATAAAAATTACAAGTCTTATCTTAACAACATATGTTAAAGATGATTTCTAATATATTACAAACGATAGTTTTATTAATATCAAATCTAAATATTTCAATATGATGGTTTGATTTTAGATTGAAATAAATATCTCCCGGCACTTATAAACTTTATTTCCCTCCTTTCGTTTTTTCCCCAGTTGTTATCTTCAACGTGTAAAACCCGAAATTTTGTAAGTTATAAAATATATATATATATATATATATATATATTGCAAGTTAAGTAAAATTTGTAAAATTGTGGTTTAAGATGTTAGTTATATGTTAAATATATATATGCTACATGTTGAGTAAATAAGATGATGTATGTATGGGTGAGAATGTAAGTGTGAGGGAAGTTCAAGGACCAAACATGTAAATGTGTATATATATATGTTGACTTCATTAATTGAAGTCAAATAGAAAGAAGAAAAAATCTGGAGAAAGGAGAGAAAAGAGAGAAGGTTCTAGAGGGAAGAGCAAGAAGAGAAAGGGAGAATCAAGGAGAAAATGGTGGTTTTGTGTTGCAAATCAAGAAACTTGGTGTTTGAGCTTCATTCTCTCCATCTATGGCTTTGATTTGAGCAAGGGAGATTAGCTATTCAAGTGGGTATTGATCAAGTAAGTTCTAACATGTAATCTATGCTTGATTTTTTAGTTATGTATGTTGGATTTGGTGATTCTTGGTTAAAATGGAGGTTTGATTGAGTTAATGGGTAAAAATCTCTTGAATTAGAGTTTGATTACCCATGATTTGATGAATCCTAGTTATGTGGTTGTTTAGTGGAATGTTTTGTAGTTAAAATAGTTATTTATTTGCTGCAAATGAAGTTTTTGGGGAAAGGTTGATGTTTGGTCGGATTTGCAGCAAGAAGAAGAAAACTCTGGGATGTGCAGGCCTCGTCGCGGCGCGACGGGTATGGTGTCGCGGCGCGACGCGTCGCGTAGGGAAGAGGAAGTTTTCCAGAGATTTTCTCCCGGCGCGAGGCACCTTGTCTCGCGGCGCAAGGACCCCTGAAATGTCCAAAAACTTGTTTTTGACCCCATTTGACCTTATAATTGATTGGGGATTGTTTCTAATGATTTTAGGGAGTTCATAGGGAGTCCGAAAGACTCGAAATGAGCTATTGAGTTGTGTTTTGAGTCCACACTTGTGTGTAACTTCCATGTATGGTTAACTTAACTAAGTTAACCTTGTGTTTTGGTG
>JAUEJL010081300.1:0-15237 GCA_032274825.1 Drosophyllum lusitanicum
TAAGAAACTACTAACAACTTAAACCCAATTTTACCCTTTACCCCCTTTAAGTATTTAAACTATGCATTTCCTATCATACATTGTCGTCTTTTATCTAAAGTTGCTTATGCTTATGATATATATTGTTACTTTTACATTTTCACAAGACAACGGTTGGTTTGCAACAAGAAATCATGTAAATGTGATCACTCTTTTAAATTTTAGCATTGCGACTCATTTATATAGAAGTTGGTTGTATTTTACTAGTAACAAGTCAGAATTGTAACTATAAAAAGAAAAAAGAAAAGCTAAAGATAACAGTCAAATGGTTCTGATGATTATAAAGGTCAAAAGTCGCCTAGTGTGTATTTAAGTTTTAGGATGACCTAAATTTTATTTATTTATAAGAACGATAAAAGGTGGTGATGTGGACCTGTTTACCCAACCTCTGCCACCTCTGAATTTAGCTACCATTTGAAGTATTATCATCATCTTCTAAAACAATTTTGGTGAATATATACCATGAGTTTCAGGGAAGACCTGCTGCTGCTAGATTTATCCCTCTTCCTATCATCTTCTCTCCTTTATATTTAGTGCAAGGATTAGGAGTTCTTTTTGCAGCATCAAATTTGGTGGAGATAATTGTCATTTTACAACGTAGTGGGGGTGGTACTGGAAGATACTTTAGATATGCTGCTAGAGCTCGTGATTCCTTCGGTTTTTTGCACCATGGCTCCAGGTAAAACAACCCTGGTAATTCAGCCCATTTACTTATAAATCAATTGATTTGGTTTATATTTTATCTCAAACGAGTCAAATGGGTTAAGCTAAAAGATTTAACTAAACTGGAAACTGGTCCAGTGCATATTCTTTGCATAAAACTTCTTAAATAACTATATTAAAGAAAGTTCTATAATAATTATTATAAAGGTATAGTTTTTTTAAATCTAATTTAGCACATTAGTTATTTATGAACTTAGAAAGAGAAGTGTTTGTGGATCGGCCCACCCTGTATTGATCTGAAAGCATTCTGACCCATTACCCAACCCGGCCGGCCGTCCTGCCCATTTTGCCACCTCTACAGTGGTATCCAGATTGCGGAATCAAGTGATGCAAAAGGCTGGAAAAAATCATCGTTGTTTGGATTGTAATTGTATGTGACTATGTGCTATGCAGGCTGCTTGGTTGGTGGTCAACTGATGAAGGAAGTCGGGAAGAACAAGCCCGGATTTACTACAATGGGCAAGTTCAATTTTCTTTAGTTATTATAGTTATCACGAGTCTACATTCTGTCTATAACCAATCTGCTCACAACTCTCAGATACAACACGTTTTCAGCTGGTTATCCACCTGAAGTAGTAAAAAGAATGCCCAAGAAGGATCTAACTGAGGAGGTACTTGGGGCATATCCAAGTTGAGAGTTTGCAACTAGACTTGGTTAGAAAACGTCATGTATTTGTGTCTTTCCTTTTTTTTCTGTATTAAGTTTAATGTTTTCCAGGTTTGGAGGCTTCAAGCAGCTCTTAATGAGCAAACAGAAATCACAAAATCCACCCAACAAAACTATGAAACACTTCAAAACGTAAGATTTTCTGAATCTTGACTTAATTTTATTACTTTTACTACCATCTGAAAGTGAATACTCCTTTTCTCCTATAGAAATTGCAAAAATTCTCTCTTTTTGTACTTTTAGTTATGGCCATCGTTATGATTATGCATATAAATTACAAATTTGGTCCTTGTCTCAAAATTATGGATTTGGTCTCTAGGTCACAATTTTACGGGTTTGGTCCCTCCCAACTCGGCTTTCTTTCTCCATTGGTCCCTTCTTGGACTCATTATTTTTACGCAATATAAGCACCCTTGTTGGACTCATTCAAAGTGTATATAAAGTAATGGTACCGGTTTAGACGATCAACTTATCTCGTCCTAGTCTTAAAATTTGTTTCTATATGAAAACGTCAGGATAAAGTCTTATGCAGAGTTTGCTTTGAAAGAGAAATAAACAGAGTGTTGCTCCCTTGTAGGCATCATATCCTCTGCAGGTAATTTTTTATTATTTTTGTAAATTATTTATTATCTATTTCTAACTTTTTAGTTTAACTCTTGTGTCCCCTGTGCATGCCAATAGTATCTGCAGTGAAAGATGTGAAAAGTGCCCTATTTGTCGTGTTAGCATCGAAGAACGTTTGGCTGTATACGATGTATAGCTTTTAGCGACATATATATGCGACCGTATAGTTCGAGAATGAGGTCTTAATAGTCTGCTGTGTATACACATGCCTACTCTGAAAGTTAACTTTTGTAGTGTAAACAGTATAAATAATAATTGCTACTCTAGTACCATCTAAAAAGATTCTTATGTTATATTTATACGAGTTCACGGGTTATCCGTCATTCGTGCTTGCGCAATAGCTACCAGTTTAATATTGAGTGCTAAAATATGGACTGAACTGAACCTATGTTGCAGCAAGTTCAGTGCATGTCAAAGAAATCAGTCTTAACACCCAGATCGACCTATGTTGCAGCAAGTATCATTACCATCTCCAAATGTATCTCCGACTTCTAACACGACCACCATCTCTAACTTTTAACACTGCCACCATCACCACCATCTTCTCCGACTACGAATTGAATCAACAAGTACCACCTCTCAGACTATAAGGACTTAAATATTAGCAAGAAGAGTAAAAAATAAACAAGTGGGTCACATACATCTACAAATGTAATAGGTTCATAATTATGCATCTTAATTAGAGTGTTTCGTGAGTTTTTAAAATATATGGGTTTAAGATTGATGAGAAATGAATGAAAACATAAAATGCATCAAATGTGATGCACATGACTACATGAGATTCAACAACAGATGCACAAATCAACAAATGATGCACAAATGCACAATGACCATTAAAAAAACTGATGAATAAGCATTTTTAATTCATAAAGTAACTGGTACATAACTTATTGAAAAAACACCATCTTCTGAGAATGAGATACACAAGAACATAACTCAATCCAAATTCAAACGGCTTTTCAAATTTAAACAACATCTTCGAGAAGTCGAGCCTTTCAACCACAAAAATCAACATTGAACTCAAACCTTTGATGAAAATGATGATCTAAACACTTTAACCCACCCTTGTTCATATCAGAAACAAAAACAATAGATTTAAAGTGTTTTTGAAGCCAAATCTGAAGTAGAAGATAGAGACCTGATTTACGCCATAGCTATGGGACGTTGATGATGGATTCGTACAGCGACAGTAACAACGGAGGGGCGGCAGTTAGGGGTGTTAAAAAATATCCGTATCCGAATACCCAAAAAATCCGATCCAAAATTATCCGAAAATTCAGATATCCGAAATTCGGATATCCGAATTTTCGGATTCGAATAGCATTTTTCCAAAATTTCGGATATGTAAAATTTCGATAGCATTCAGATATCCAAAATTTCGGATTCGGATAGCATTTTTCCAAAATTTTCGAAATTATCCGTACCTATTTTACCCTTTTACCAGTTATACCATATGTCAAACCCTAATTACTTCTTACCCCTTTTACCTTTATTTTCTTTTTATTTGAACCTCACGAATGAATGGGACTCCTGGTCCTAATCGAACCAGAGATTCTGACAACCCGGAAGAGCTACCGGCTATACTACTAGAAGAGCAGCTACTATCAGTCCTAAAGAGCCCGTATCTCTTTTATGCTAGTGGAATTGGGAAGCATGATAAGTCCGTACTCCACATTCTAGCTTCACTCTCTCTCTCTCTCTCTCTATATATATATATATATATATAAATTAGATGGTTGAAAACCGCCATTTAAACATTATATTTAAAATCCTCTTGTACAAATCATGAATATTTTTTATTAAAAAGGAAAAGAAAGAACCCCTATGTCTATCAAATTTAATCAAATAAGAACGCTTACAAATTAAGCTTAAAGACATTTCAAAACAAAATCGATTTAAATTGAGTAATTTCACCGACATTTCTTTTCTCAATTGCTGAAACAACTATACTAATTAATTATAATTCAACTTTTAGATGAAGTGATTTACCAAGAGTTAACTATATTTTGGAGTATAGTAAAAAGGTAATATATATTAATTTTTAAATATAACTCATATTTTATAATAAACTTATCATGTGTGCAAAAAATCCACTTTAATCGAAGTGTAAGAACCAATAATGTAAGAAAATCTGTTTAGAAGGGATCAACCCGTAAAAGTGTGATTAACTCTCTAAAATATTTAATACTAGCTTTCCGAGGGTTATATATCCTTTCCTCTTTTAAAGCCTTCACACAAAGATTCAATGACCAACATGATGAGGTAAATTGTATTAACCGGAGTTAAAACACGTGTTACGATTCGATCTCTAGATCTTACTTATAAATTCCATGCTCCAACCATTAGATTACTATCTCGGAGACGTGTATTCTTCTAGTTTCATTAATTCTTATTTCATCGATTTTATTTGAAGCAAGTTTTAAAACGTTTACTTGTCATTAATATTCATTGATAAGGAAGGATCGAACTCACCTTCACATAAGTCTTTGAAACTACACATTTTGATTTATCAAATAAATAAATAGAAATTATACTACTTTTATTTATCAAATAAGTAAAATAAACTATGAAACGTAATTGCCAAAAACAGGAATTACAAGTGATTATCCATAATTTCTTAAAATGGAAATAATTCTCAGAAAGAAAGAAAATTGGAAAGTGATTCCATACGTATCCAACTTATCTTTGTCATCTATTTTCACTTCCAATAAAAGCCGTCGATCAACGGACCCCTTTTCATCACCGTCAAACCCCACCCGTCGACAAACACCATGATTACGCCGTCTTCCTCTCTCCTTCATTATCACCATCTACTCCAATTGCTCCTCCTCCTAATCCTACACGCTCAGCCGTATTCCGCCGCAGGTGGCACATGGTCGTTACTTCTTCCAAACATCGGCATCTCTGCCATGCACATGCAACTCCTCCCCAACGACCGTGTCGTAATATACGACCGTACCGACTATGGAACCTCAAACATATCTCTTCCCGACGGCAAATGCCGCCCGAATTCAAACGACTGCTCTGCTCACTCTGTCGAGTACGACGTCGCCTCAAATTCTGTTCGTCCCCTCATGCTCCTCTCAAACGTTTGGTGTTCTTCGGGGAGTTTAATGAACGACGGAACCTTAACCCAAACCGGCGGCACCGATGACGGCGCTTTTGTTGTCAGAACTTATAGTTCGTGTGACACGTGCGATTGGGAGGAAATACCAAATGGGTTGGTTCAAGGAAGATGGTACGCCACCAACCATAAACTACCCGACGGCCGACAGATTATTATCGGCGGCCGGCTAACGTTTAATTACGAGTTTTACCCCAAAACGCCAGAGACTCCGAATGCTATCGATTTTCCTTTTCTGGTTGAGACGAATGATCCCACAATTGAAAACAATTTATACCCATTTGTATTTCTCTATCCAGATGGAAATTTGTTCATCTTTGCGAATAATCGTGCGATTTTTTTCGACTATGTTAACAACCAAGTTGTCAAGACTTTTCCAACAATCCCCGGCGATGAACCGAGGAACTATCCGAGTACCGGCTCTGCCGTGCTCCTCCCAATGCGGATTGTCGGAGGGACCGTAGCTACGGTGGAATTTTTGGTTTGCGGTGGTGCGCCAAGATCAGCATTCCATAATGCAATGAGCAACGGGATATTCGATGGAGCTTTGGACACTTGCGGTCGGATAACGATATCCGACCCGGATCCACAATGGGTCATGGAAACCATGCCTTTAGCACGTCTCATGGGTGACATGTTGCTACTCCCAAATGGGGATGTTTTGATTATTAATGGCGGGTCAGCTGGGATTGCAGGCTGGGAAGTCGGGCGTGACCCGGTTCTAAGCCCGGTTATCTATCAACCCGATAACCCGATAGGATCCAGATTTGAGGTGCAAACTCCTACCACCGTACCTCGAATGTACCACTCAACCGCACTTTTGCTTAGAGATGGTAGAATTCTTATTGGTGGAAATAATCCACATGATAAATATCGGTTCGCAGATGTACTTTACCCAACCGACTTAAGCTTAGAAGAGTTTTCACCTTCTTATTTGGATTCAAACTTCTCAGGGCTACGGCCGGTTATAGTTTCTCCAGTGAACGGTAATAATATCGGTTATGGAAATCAGATGGTTATAATATTTTCAGTTTCAGATAATAATACGGATCCGAATTCGGTGATGGTGACAATGGTGGCACCTTCTTTTAACACGCATTCGTTTTCAATGAATCAAAGGTTGTTGGTTGTTGAGGGTGGCCTTGCCACCGTGGTTCCGGGAACTTTAAACTATCAGATTTCTGTGACAACGCCGCCTTCGGGTAACATTGCTCCGGCGGGATATTATCTACTCTTTGTGGTGCATAAAGATATTCCAAGCGAAGGCATTTGGATACATATACAGTGATGATACGGTATTAATTAATTAATTTATAAAACTCATACGATATTCCAATTTTACGTACGTAAATCTGAAAACTTACGTAAATTTAATAATATGATTTTGGTTTCTATTGTAGCTAGCTAGCTGATTTCTTTTTAAACCAACATAATTATGATATTGAGACTATCGGGTTTTCGACATAAAGATTGTAGATCATGTAACCTACAGTTAGTTAAACGATACGTGTCGGGGTTTGAATTCGATCGATCAACAACTCAACTATAAATTGGATGTCTACAACCGCCTGCACTAGGTCACCATCACCGAAACAAATATAAAATTTGAACTTCATTTTGTGTTCATGTAGGTTAACTAATAGTTTGTTGTTTCAGTTAAGTATTTGTTTGATTCTTGTTTAGATTATAATTTAACATGACTATAATTAGTTGACTTCTAGCTAACATTTAATAGTAATTTTATAGAAAATATTTAAATCAACCTTGAAAAATCATTAAAAAAAACCCGCTTCAAACTAACGGTTCAAACTCTAATTAATTCCAGTACCAGCGTCAAACTATTTTTTCTTTTTTTATCAAGCATAAGCCTGTGACTGTCACCTGTGTATCCCTATGAATATTGGATTTGAGTTGATGCTAAGATTAGAATCGGATTGACTTAAATGGGCTACTTAAAACCGGGTCTTATACAATTGGGCTTCATGGGTCAGATTTTTGGCCGGGCCCATTATCGATCTCATACTTCCATACTGTCCATCCTCTTCTAGGGTTACTGAAACAATAACGCAAAAAAAAAAAAAATCTTGAGGTCGTATCTCTAGCTATCAGATGGCGATTTTAGAAAGAAAAAAAATTATTACGTTTATTAGAGCCCGCCCCATAATGGTTACTGCTATGACTAGAATAGTTGATTATCACATCAACATAACTACCTAATAATTGAAATATTCATAGTCATACAAGTAAGTCTGAAATTCAAACGAGGTTATCCTCTTGGTTGAGGAGTTGATACAGGAAATTTATTTCATTTTCTTGGGCTGATTGGTAATGTGCCCAAAGGCTGTTAGTGGGATTTGGTGGTGAAGCATATGTATTGTTTTTGCTTTTTTGTTAGATGTTTAGGGTTATTTATGTTCGCGGGATCAATATCTGCTGAAATTTTATTAGGTTCATTCGATCGGTATGAATAGGAGCAAAATATAAATCTTAGTATTCAATATAGCTATAAATTAATCCATATTTTTTTTCATAAAAAAAAACACATCAGCATTCTTAAAATAGTTAAGGATGCCATTAGATGTAACCTAAGTTTTCAATGTTTGTTAACGTGAAAAAATAAAATAGAAAGAGTTTCATGTTTGATTTACCGAACAGAAAATAAAATAAAATAAAAGAAAAGAAAAGAAAAAGAAAAAACTAGTGGCTAAATTGAAGCAGAAGAAACCCCAACCCGAATCAAATCTCGTTCCAAATTTCATTTCTTGTGCATTCAAAATCAGTCAAAATTTCACATCGTATCATATCATATCGAACGAAACGTCGAAGAGCATCATCAGTCTCAATCAACCTTAAAACCCTCTTTCCATTTCTTCTTCTAACTCTTCACCCGATTTCGATTCACCCCTTTTTGGTTGAGTAAATTCAGGTAATTTTCACAACCCTATATTTTTTCATTAGATTATATATTTGATCTGCCATTGCCATTTCTTAATTCCTCCGAAATGAATCCGCGGATCAGTTTATTCTAAGTTTGTAGGTCTAATTTTGAGCATTCTACATGTGTATAGTGTGATTCTTGTAGAAACCTGCGAATTGACTAGTTTAAGTTAGAACATTGTATCATGTAGTAATTGTTTCTGTTTCAAGTTTTTTCTTCATACGAGATTTTGTAAGGTTTGCCTTGGTTTTCTGTGTTTGTTTCGGTTTACCATGAACCACACTTGGTTTGTATATCTCCTTTGAGAGGCTTTCCGATCAAATCCTTTAAAAATTTGGGTGGGTGTTTATAGTTATTGTTTAAATAGCATTTGTGTTGTTGGGACCATTTGGTTGGCACTAAGAAAGTTTATCCATGAAAGTAGTTTCTGTATGAGTTCAAGTTCTAATTTCAAATCTTGTAATAGTGAAATATATCTTGGTTTTCAATAATCTCTAAATTGATGCAGCATTCTGAAGTTCCATCTTTTACGATACTACGGATTATATATTTTCTGATGAATGCAAATACTTGGTTACTTATCCATGTTAGTTGAAGGTAGATGATGGTCAGGATGGATATCAAATTGCTATACTGAAAGAGTAGTCTATATCTTGTTAGCTTGCAATGAGCAGGTCTCCATCATTTTCTGCAAGGACAGAATCTAGTACGAATGTTGACCCTGAATCTGTGCGACGGTGGATTGTTGCATTTTGCATAATTAGGTTCGATCTTGAACAGGGTCAGCTGATTGAAGAGTGTTATCCACCTGGTTGTCTTACCCCCGAAGAGGAACTGGATGTTGCTTTCAGTTCATTCCCTGATTCAGTTTCCCAACACCATAATCGGTCAAGCATCCATGACAGCATGTTCTTCTTCAGAATACAAAGACGGGGATGTTTTCCAGCTGGTGAAGAAGTTTCAAAGGTGCCAAAAAAATTGAATGTTAGTGAAAAAGGGCGTGGCTCTAAATACTTGTATGGTTTTGTATTTAATAGACAGAGGCATGATGAGAGACTAAGAAGAGGGGGCGAACAAAAATCAGTAGTTATTTTGTCACATAGTCCATACTCTAGTCTGTTTAAACCGCTCTTACAAATCATGGGTCCTTTATATTTTGACATTGGGAGGAAAGCTCTTGATTGTATTGCTGCTTCTATGTCAACATGGGCTTCACCTTTACCTGGTCAACTCATGGAGCTTCCTATTGGGAATTCTACACTTAAAGTCAACTTGCCACCTGTCCACAGCTTATCGTTTGATGGTGAGGTGTCGTTTGAAGAGTCTGCTTCCTCAATGGCTCCACTTCTTCCTACAAATCAGTCGATCCCACATGGTCTTTTTCATGATTCAGATGTTTTTGGGATTTTCAAAGGGATTTTATTGCAACTTTGGTTGTTATGGGAATTGTTACTTGTTGGTGAGCCTGTTCTAATTATAGCACCGACACCTCCTCAGTGTTGTGAAGCCGTTGCTAGCTTAGTTAGTTTGGTTGCTCCACTTTTTGTTAGTGTTGATTTCAGGCCTTACTTCACCATACACGATCCATACTTTGCTCAATTGAATTCGCTCCAAGAAGGTGACACTTTCCCTCCCATGGTTTTGGGTGTAACAAATTTGTTTTTCTTGAAGTCTCTTCGTAATATTCCCAACATAGTGTCGGTTGGAAGCCCGGCTCCCAGTTCAACCCGATTTGCTTTTCGGGCCTCATCCGGGAGAACACCTGAAGGTGTTACTTCTCCACAACTGAATTTAAAGAAGTTTTTTTCTCCTTCGAATTTGTTAAATGCTGTGAAATTGAGGAGGGATGGCCCGCTTTGTCTTATGACAGAACATAAGGAAGCTGTTTGGAGTGGCTACATGCCAATTACTAAACCGGACACTGGTATTCTGAATAGACTTGTTGATGCAGGGTTGTCACCAAGGGTGGAAGAGTCAATGTCAGTTGTTAACAATGAAATACTACGCCGCCATTTCTTGGAACTTACTACCAACTTCTTAGCCCCGTTTGGCCCATATTTTAGGGCTAATACGCCTTCTGTAGGTTCATCTCCTTTTGTCGACCCTCCACCTTTACCTGCTTTTGATCCTGATGAATTCCTTGGAAGCTTATCAACTAGAGGTCCTGGCAAATTTCTATCAAAGAGGATGAGAAATAACTGGCTAGATCTCTACAGGTAATAATTTTTCAATTTGCATATGTGATGTATTACGTTTGTTTGCTAACTTATTCTTTTTACTAATTAAAAAAAGAAAATTCTACATATGCGCAATTGATATCCCATAGATGGTTGGTTACATGACAGAGAAATTTGAGCAAAGCTAATTACCTATTATGCCATTTGCCAAATAAATTATTCATATAATTGATTTTAAATACTGGTTTAGAGACCCAATGTCCATCAATTTCATGTGAATTTTTTTAAAATTGCATGAAGAGAACATTCAAGAGATTATAGGGATTTTGAAACTAAAGTTTTGGTCTATCCTTTGTGTTTATGGGTGTTCCTTAGTTACGTAGAAGAATCTGTGTTTGTGTATAACATCTAAGACATGTAGGTCTGTATGGAACATTTAAGTAAGAAAATAATTGAATAACAAGAATTAAAAGAGCTGCAAATTATTAACACATGTTTGTATGTCTTTACTTGGAAGAAGCAAACCTCATAAGGGCTGTTAGCTACAAGTATGTTACATGGGAACAAATAATAATGATTTCCCGTTACTGTCGCTTACATTATTTTCATATCTTATTATTTAATGGTTTGTTTAATCATCAACTTATGATATTGACATCAAGACGTTTGATACCAAATTTAGGCGGTTCATGAAAGGGCACAACTTTAATCCATGGTTTCAAAGAAAGCGAGCTGTGGCTGAGCAAGAACAACATAGATTGTGGAGGCAAGCAAGAATGAATGCCAACATACAAGAATTTATTAACAAATCATCTGAGTTGGAAATTGTTGAAACATTTAATGCAATAGAGAGGCATCTTCTTGCTGAAATGCAGGCAAGCACTTTTTTTTATTGTTCTTTATTCATATGTAAAATCATTGATCATTATGCTTCTTACTCTGGAGTCTGGACAAGTGCTGAAAATGTGGTACGAGACTATGAGTGTTATACTCCCTCTGTCCCCTGGGAAAAAATGCTGAACTTTCTATTTGGATTATTTCAGAAAAATGCAATGTTTACATTCTTAGGAATCTGTCAATTCGTATTTAACTCTTTTTCCATCTTTAATCATTGCAAAATATTTGTGAGATTGGTTGTGGTTCCCGAGTTTTCTCAATTTTGTCATATTAGAGGATAATTTTAGGTATTTTATTATTAGTCAAAGACTTTTATTAAACTATGTATAACATTTGTGTTCAGGAGCAAGCAATATATATATGTAGGGATGTTAAATCTTTTAGTGATTTAGTCTAATGTTGGCTGCATAATTGTTTCCTGTGTCAAATTTGGTTGTCTAGTTGTGCTCTACTACATGATACTTACAGATAAGTAATTAATTTGGCAACTTACGATGATGAAATTATTTCTTTTTTTTTTCTATTGTAAAAATAGATGTTCTGGTGTTGGGAATATGAAGGAGTTTTAGATTTTGACACCAATGATATTTTATCTTCATTGTTATTTTCATTCATTCCTGTAATCTGAAATCTTGGCAAAAGATGACCTTGTCAAATGGTTTTGTGTATGTATCTGTGTAGTCTATACAACAGTTTTAACATATTTGAAATCCATATGATGTTTACTAAAGAGATATGTCATAGGGTCCCAAATTGTAGAATCGTATAATTAGATTGAATAATCCTACTTTAAAACGCAAGCTTGTTAAATGGTTTTATATCATCATTATAACATGCTCTTTTTGTGCAGCAATCTGAAAATTCTGTTGATTATACCAAAGCAAACTACCATAAACTCAAAAGAGATTTGCAGGCAGTCTTCTATGTCCTTCCCAAAGACATGCAACATCTCCTGCTTATGAACCCTGAGAGGGCCACCCTTTTACAATGATCCTCACTGAAAAGGACTGAAAAATAAAAGTCTGGTTTCACATAGATAATGATGTAGACATGCACTAGAAAACATGTATTGTCTTGATGTCTTCTTATAATTGCTTCAAATTCGGTCTAAAGATTTCCAGCTTCACCTCAGGATCAACCCATGATCTTCATGCTAGGTCTGTAACTATTTCTCAGTATTCATTCTTACTCCCAAAAAATCGTTTTATTTTTCTTTAATATATTTATGTACTTGTTTTAACAGATAACTGAAGGGATATTTGATACAGCTGATGACCATACAAACCTCTTTGAAATGATCTATGTTTCCAGGAAGTTGAATGAACAAAGTCTAATGGCATCATTTGGGGTTCTAATTTTTCTTGATTGGGATGTTGGGATTGTAGAGTGTGTATTATGCAATTGGGCTGCCCATAACCACGTTTTCAGGCATTATCGACATGTAGTAGCAGTAGCAGTCGAGTTATGCAGATCTAACGAATTTGCGTTCTAAAAGAAATGTTCTGATAAAGATTTTCTTATAACGAGTTTCCAGGTTAAACAACTTGTCCATAACAATTTCGTTTTCAATTTAGCAGCTTGTTTTCATGTGTTCGTTCTTCTTTACTCTCGTTACGTCTATTACCTCCGAGATTTATGTGAAAAATGTAATTTTTTTTCTATGGGTTTCTGGTATTCTTTGTTGTCTTAGAACAAGTAGAAAGAGTGGATTCAACTCTTGAGTTTGTAGTGAGTTGCCATCTTTAAGTTAAAAGTCTTATCATTGTATGGTTGCCTAACAAGTTCAGATATTTTAATGTAACGTCTTTTTCTGGGAGAATAAATGCACATTTTTAAGCTTAAACATGAACCACATTCCATGTGTTGAATACCAACAATCAACATTAAATTAGAAGGGCACTAAATTTTTAAAGTCACTTGCAATACACCTAATCTAATATGTTTCACGTTCTGACGACATTTTGTCTTCAAAATATTCAACATATGTTTATCCAAAGGGAGGTGATTCTTCCACAGATGAAATTGATTCATTCACGGAATATGAAATTATCACTAACTTGTATATTTGCTTCAAGGGTGTTATACCATATGTGGAATAATCAATTTCTTCCGTGTCTTTTACCAGAGCAATCACAAATAGTAAGAAATTACTAACTTGTATATTTGCTTCAAGGGTGTTATACCATATGTGGAATAATCAATTTCTTCCGTGTTTTTTATCGGAGCAATCACAAATAGTAAGAAATTATCTCTAGTAGAAATTGTATGTTCTTAAATTAAGATTGATATGAAGGATTAGTTGATATTCATAGAGATATGTGCGACCATACTCGTATATGTTTGTGAGAGCTGGGATGGCAAAAGTATTCGGTCCTGACAGGAATACCCGAACCCGAAACTTATAGGACGGGTATATGGTTATGGGACAGAGTATGTGATTTCTTTCAAAAAATTTCGCGGGCTTGGGATGGTTATGGTTTTAGTCAATACCCGTCCAATTACCCGATCTCATATACCTAATCACGAACCATTAATAGTCTTCACTTCTCTTTAACACTTCGATGAAGAACGTCGTTTCATTTCCATGTAACGATTTAAATAAGATTATCATGAAATTCGGATAGTTTAAACTTTGTTTGTTGATTGTATTACATTTATTAAACGTAGAAGTTGTTGAATGCTGATGTTGCTAAAAAATGATAGTTTAAAAAAATCCAACTTATTGTTTAACGTGATTGCATGAAGTTATAAGAAACAAAATTTTATTTAGAAAAATTTTAATTGACTAAAAGTATAAATGGGATACCCGCGACTCCCATGGTTATTTGATAATGGGATACCTGGTGGGACGAGACAGGATATGGGACATGTTTTCATAATAGGGTATAAGACTGGGATGACGATTACCCGTCCCATTGTCATGAGAGAGCAAACATTGAATTAATTGACCCAAATTTGAGAACATCATTAATTTCATGGATGAAAGTCACGAGTAATTCTCAAATTGATAGTATCTCTCGTTCTGGTTGTCTTTATATACTCGAACGCTATCCTTAACAAGCTAGTGATTAATTAGCGAGTATTATTTTAGTTACAATGTGTTTTCTTTCATGTTAAATCAATGTTACATCAAAGGGATTTTTGTTGCTTTAATTTTTTGAGTATGATATATATCACCAGGCCCCTTATGTTTTGAATTATTAAAATGCATGCTCATCCCTACACTAAATTGGTAAGAGTATCAATGGAGGTTTTTGTAATTAATTAGTTCAAATCTTGATCGAGAAACAAGTATCGAATACTTGAGGTTCACTTAGATCCATGTCGCGTGTTCGAAACAGAAACAAAGGGATGATTATACCGGTCATTGTTAGATGTTAACTATTGTTTGTGTCATTAATAGATGTTGTGCAATGTGCAAGTGGAAGATTTATTAAAAATTTGCCCAATGCACAACAATTAATGACATTGCTGTTGTTGATACATGAGCATATCAGGTTATACATGCAAGCCGAATCAACACCAATTTACCGGATTGGATTTGGCAAACTGCCCATACTTGAACTTTTACTCACTAGAATTATATTCATAAATAAATTGGCTAGCTATGGATACAAATGAATCATGGTCGTTTTTTAATGCACAAAACTGAGAAATCATAAAAATGAAGATTGTGTGAAGCACGGTCGTGCTTGGTCAAGGCACACGGTTATGCTCAATCAAGCTTGTTAAAGGTGTGCATTTGGTGCATGGTCAAGAGGCACTGTTGACCAAGCATAGTCGTGCTTGGCCTCACGCACAGTCGTGCTCCTGAATGGAAGGTAAAAAAAATGTAAGATCTGTTTCGTGTACAGTGTACCTATAGAGGTGTAACACCCGCAAACCCGGGCTAGTAATTAGCGGTTTGACGGTATGTGTTTACGTGATTAAGTGTTTAATTTATTTAACTATGTGATTGTAACATCCTCGATTTGGGCCTAGTTGTAATTTGTATGTACGTGTATGTAAATTAATTGAAATAATAATAAGTACGTGTATTTGTTATTAT